>JALPQI010000460.1:0-11500 GCA_025490895.1 Thaumatotibia leucotreta | reverse complement strand
AATATTAGGCTTCAATGGCAGGAGTTTAAGACTCAACTTTCTTCATTGAGCTCGGTAGCTGTTCCTCGTCGCATCGTCGGTAGTTTTGATGCCTTGCAACTGCATGGTTTTTGCGATGTCGGAACGTGGCTTTTGTGCTGTTGTTTACTGCCGTACATTGAGTAAGAATGGTGATATCGCCGTTCACTTAGTTTGTGCCAAATCAAAAGTGGCTCCTTTACGTAAATTGTCGGTGCCGCGACTCGAATTAGTCGCAGCAGTTTTGTTATCGGACTTGGTGGCGTCTGTCGTGGAAGCTTTGAAACCCTTTCACTTGGTTAGTGAAACATTCGCATGGTCGGATTCTAGTGTGGCGTTATCCTGGATCAAGTCGTGTCCATCCAAATGGAAAACCTTTGTGGCAAACCGGGTGAGCCACATCCAGGATCTAATTCCTCCAGACTCATGGCGTCATGTCAGAACCACTGACAACCCCGCGGATTGTGGATCGCGTGGGCTTCTTCCCCAAGATTTGGTTGATCAATCTAGTTGGTGGACCGGCCTCATTGGCTTCGACTTCCCGTTGAAAAATGGCCTAAGTCGTTGTTATCGTTAGACCAAACTGTTCTTCATGAAGAGCAGAAACTTACTGTTCTCGTTATAACCAATAACGAAGAATTAGTTGACCATCTGTTGAATAGATTCTCTTCACTAAAAACAATTCAACATGTGCTAGCATATTGTTTTCGTTTTTCTGAGAATTGTAGACAGAAAACTGTCGATTCTCGTGTCGTTGGATCTTTGCAGCCATCAGAGATTCACAGAGCATTTATGTTTCTAGTTAAATTTGTGCAAGAAAATGTGTTTTCGTTGGAGTTGGAGCACCTTAAAAACGGGTCTCCTAACTCCCTCCCTAAGAGTCTTCGCAAACTATCCCCTTTCGTTGACGAGGTAGGTCACCTCAGGGTGGGCGGTCGCTTGGCTCACGCTAAGATTTCTTTCGAAGCAAAGCATCCTTTGCTATTACCTCGCTCCCATCGCCTCACTAGTTTGATAATTCAAGAATATCATGTTCGCTTCATGCACCCTGGTGCACTGACTCTTATGAATCTTCTGGCACAAAATTTTTGGATATTGTCAAGCAAACGTGCCATTCGATCTGTGATCTCTAGCTGTACTAAATGTTTTCGTGTTCGTCCTCAACTTGCCCCTGCTCCATTTATGGGAAATTACCCTTCGTATCGGGTGAATCAGCTTAAGTGTTTTTCAAGTTCAGTTGTTGACTATGGTGGACCTTTCAACATAGCTTTCGGACGTGGTCGTGGTGCTAAAACCTTTAAGGGCTACATCTGTGTCTTCGTTTGCACCTCCACGAAAGCTATACATATCGAGCTCGCGTCGGAATTGTCCACAGAAGCATTCCTCGCAGCTTTGCGACGCTTTATCGCACGTCGTGGGCGATGCAATCATCTCGTGTCTGATCAGGGCAGAAATTTTATCGGTGCCAGTAACTATCTTGGTTCTCTCATGCAAAAGGCCGCGGAGTCTCAAGAAATTAAATTCTCGTTTAGTCCTCCTGGTAGCCCTCACTTTAATGGCTAGGCTGAAGCTGGAATCAAGTCAGTGAAAACACACCTTGCTCGTTCTGTCGGTACTCAACGATTAACTTTCGAGGAATTTTATACTGTACTGACACAAGTAGAGGCTATGTTAAATTCTCGTCCCTTGACACCCCTGAGTTCGGATGCCAATGACTTCGCAGCTCTAACTCCAGGACATTTCCTCACATTGGAACCTCTTTCGATTATGCCTGAGGAGAAACTTGTAGATTTAAATATTAGCGTCCAGCAACGATGGAATCTCATTCAAAAAATTCATCAGTCCTTCTGGTACCGATGGCAAACTGAATATATACACACACTGCAACAAAGGGCAAAGTGGGATAAACAATATTCTAATATCAACGTGGGAGCTTTAGTGCTTATCGTAGGAGAGTCATTAAATCCTCTCAATTGGCCCTTAGGTCGTATCGTTGCCTTGCACCCAGGTGCAGATGGCATATGTAGAGTAGTAACTGTCAAGACTGCCACTGGACAGTACAAAAGACCAGTCGTCAAGATTTGTCCTTTGCCAATGGCATCTGACTCTTAATTAAGTTAAATGTTAAGTTAAAGTACGTAGCCTAGTTACCAGGCTATCGTAACCTGTAGGTCTTAGTTGTAGCATTCGTAAATTGTACTAGCTTTAGTTCACCTGCTGTCACAGACAGCATCTTTTCGTAGATTTAAGTTTTGTCGTTTTTTCGTAAATTCTAAGGCATGCTGCCGCACGCCCTCGCATTTAGGCGGGCGGAATGTTTAATATTGGCCTTATTTTTATATTTTCGTCTGGCAACATAGCTGTCATTTTGACATTAGGTTTGGTATGGCAGCATTGTCAGACAGTTAGTAATTCGTTGTCGTTTGTGAGAGTTCGAAGTCGGTAGCGCGAAAAACCTTAAATTTGTGCCAGTCATGTAAAGTGTAAAGTTAATTGATTTCGAAGACGATATCTCAAGTTCCGGCTACTCATCCAAATTCTAAAAGTTTCATAACCACAAGATCGCATCTCGGCTAATATCCCGCGTTAGCATACGTGTAGGTGAAACCCGACTGCTTTGCTGTACGTGAGCTCACCTCTGCACGAGTTTAGGGAATCGCCTTTCTTTGCTTGCGGAGCTACGCCTGAGGACATCAAGGTAAGCCGTCTTGCGATCCTATTCTAAATTCCTTCTTAATTCCAAATTTTTAACTTTACCGTAAATCACACAAAGTTAGCTAATACATAAACTTTTATCATTTTACAGTCCGCTATATTTCGTTTTCGTTCAGATGTTAAGGTGGATTTTATTTTCAATTTATTCCCTGTTGCCATTTTTTATTTTCTGAAACATGATAAGTGTCAAGTTTATTATTAATACAAAAATATATATATATATATATATACGGTAGGGAAACGCTAATTAAGATACCGTCTTCAGAGCGCAGAGTCTAACTAACATTTGGGTGTTTTTGTAGTATATTATTATTTATTTTATGATTTTTAGGTAAAACTGATATTACAAATGATTATTTTCATGGACGTAAGTTTTTATATGACGTGTCTTCGTAATAACCGAATAATATAAACACTTGTTTCAATGAATGAATCCAACGAACAATAATTCCAATATTACAATAACATTATTCTTTCAGTCTTTCAAATGCACAAACAATTTCCAATCAACGCTGTTAATTACCAATTCATTTCACTAATTACTGACATTAATTAAAATTAATTATTCTGATAAATTGAAGAAACTTTATGACACAAATAATGAACTCAATATAAGGCCTGAAAGAGCACTCAAATTATCGCTGTAGTAGTCACATTATTATTGCATTTTTAATAACCTGACTGAATTAAAATCATTAAGGCATTAAGTAACACGTTTGAAATTTGAAATGAACGAAAGCACATATTATTTTTATATATCAATTATAGATACCTACAATGTTTGATAAATGGATTATATCAGGGTATTTTCGATAATTGAATTTAACCAATTATAAGTAAGCATTGGACTTTTTCGGGTGCTCGTACATTACGTTAAAATATTTATCCGAATTCAAAGTGTTATGAAAACATATTATGAGTCATGAATTATGCTCTTTTTTATTAGCCTGGTTTAGTGTCCCACTGCTGGGCAAAGGCCTCCCCTCTTTTCCTCCATTCGGCCCGGTCGTTACAGTACCTACTCCCGCCAATTTGAATTTGAAAGAATGCCAATGCCCCAGCCAGCACAATCGAAGGTTTCCCGTGGGTCCCAGACTGAAACCATTTTGGCCCATCTTGCCGGGTAACATGCCCAGCCCGGCAATTATGATCGTATATCAGTAATAAACACATAACGCGGTGGTAATGTTTTTTTTTCATAATACATTATACACACACGTCACAATACATGTGACGCGATATGTTTATTTTCTACTCTAAGAAAGCTATGTGACGATTAACAATACCTTGTCTTGCTATAAATTATATATTAAGGTGAATTTTAAGAAGATAAAAATCATAGTTTGTTTATATCTGAAAGAAATTACAAGAAACCGGCCAAGAACATGTCGGGCCATGCTCAGTATAGGGTTCCGTAGTTATTCAAAAACGGATGGGTCGATTCTAAACGTAATAGTTTACCTTTAAAGTGCGGTATCTAATATTCATGATTTGTTTTTATTTTTTGGACCCATGGATCAATAGTTTCCTTTCCCCTAGACCCTTGTTCTTTTTAAAAGACCTATTAAACAATACCCCACACTATAGGATTTCAGAAAATAAAAATATATCCCTGCTTTGCGTGAAAACGTTTTTTTCTATAGGTATTTTATTTTGTCAGCGTGGTTAATATGTACATGAATACGAAATTGAAAATTTCTTTGACATATAAATGTATATTATTTATTTCGGTAGCCTCCCGCAATATGGATGATGACTGTAGTTAAAATAAATTATTAACACGAGATAATACACGAAGAAATGATTACTAAGACATAGATTGCAGTAATTTTTGTACAGAACTTATATTTAAGAAATTGAAAAGAACTTAAAAGAGTAGGTCATTTGGCAGTACACAAACGTGACGTCACTTTTGTGTATTTCATATAAAACTAAAACCCCCATAGTTTCGATCGTTTTGACAATTGGAAAAAAGATGTTGATTTGACTTGACTTGATTTGAGTCATCATGCCTATTTCGATGTTTGCTGTGCAGGCTTTTTCTGGGGTGGACAATCGATCTAAGTAGCATGGCCTTATCTCTGGGAAATTTCGTGGCCCTCTCAGTGCGCGAGTCCGACTCGCACTTGATCGCTTTTACTATTTCACCAATCAAATGTCGAATGAAAAAAAGGAGATTAAATACGTGACGTACCAACAAATGGCGGTTCAATGCGAAAGCCATCAAAACACAGCGTCCTCCCAAAAATGACTCTCCATTTAATACAACAAATGTTTTGCGAAGCTTTTTTAAATGTTCAGTGAAAAGGGCTTATAAATGACCTTTTTGAGGTCCAATTAAGGCCCGATGATGGAAACGTCAATATTTTTAACACAAATTATTAGATAAGGCATTATGATATCGCGAAATTAACGGGGGTTACATTAACGTAACAAGTTACATTTACAAACACAATAATATATACATAAAAATGTATAATCTAAAGACCGAAGAGCTGGCGACTTCCTCGCACAACGCATCAGTATTGCGATACAGCGAGGAAATGCCGCCAGCATCCTCGGTACAATGCCACAAGGGCCAATCTTAGATACAGGTTAGGTTAAGTAGTTAGATTTAATCTATGTACATAAATTGTACTTTTGAAAATAAATCTAAATTAAAAGGTAGGTAAATAATGTAGGTACTTAATACAAAACACACTGAAATTACAAGCACATTTATATCATAACTAGCTTTTGCCCGCGGCTTCGCACGCGTAGATTTTGGTCTTCTATGAAAAAAAAAAAATGTTTTCAACCGACTTCAAAACAGATACCTACCTATGCATGTTAGACGGTTTCCTGCGAACAATTAATCCATCTTGTTTTTTTTCTCAGGAGATTCAATAGTGGCCAAAATAAGTTTAAAATTATAGATTTTTTTTTTTTGATTTCTCCTTGACTTGCCGACAAACAAGTTCAAGTATTTTCATTTCATCGACAAGTCATTCTGTCGAAGAATAGTTTCTAGTAAATTTAAATCAGGGAATTTTGAATGTACCTACGTACTTGAGTTATTTTGCATTTAGGTTATAATGGAGGTTTTTCTTTACGGGATCTTATTTTAGTTTGGTTTAAATTTAGTAATATTTATTCCGCAGTTCTAAACTAACCCTGAACCTGCTTTGATAGCTGTTCGCTTATGTGTGGGGTCACAGTTGTAACCTAACTTAAACCTATTTTAATAACCGTTCATTTCTGCGTGGGATCGCAATGGCCGCAGTTTCAACCTAACCTAAAACTACTTTGATAGCCGATTGCTGTGTAGGGTCGCAGTTCTAACCTAAACTACTTTAATAGGCGTTAGTTTCTATGTGGGGTTGGAGTTCAAGCCTAACATAAACCTACTTTCAAAGCCATCCGTTGCTGTATGGGGTTACAGTTCAAACCTAACCTGAACCTCCTTTGATAGTCGTTCGTTTCTATGTGGGGTCGCAGTTCTAACCTAAACCAAAACCTACTTTGATAGCCGTTCGTTTCTGCGTGGGATCGCAGTTCTAACTTTTCCTTAACCAAAGTATAATCTTACTTTATTACATTCTGTCTGAAGCCTGTTTCATTGAACAACATATTAGTATGACATGATTAAATACTTAATTGCAAATAAACTACACGAATTAAAATTAGCAACGCAGGCCGATGCCACCAGCCGATGACGATCATTTCCTGGGTGAATGTCTAAACATTTCAACCGCCTAATTTTGGTGGCATTATTTTTGTCGAAGTTTCTATTCGTTACAATGTGCTACTTTGTCATTTTAAGGAGGCACGGTACCTTATACAAATGGCGAAGTATAACATTGAAACGTTTAGAAACTTTGTCAAAAATGATGCCACCAAAATTAGGCGGTTGAACGCTCAGATATTCACTCTCCTACAAAACAATAATGTAATCCGCAACAGGCTTCGTCCTTTTGTCTTATGCTAGAATAGTCAAGCCAAAATATTTAAACCGGTGATGAGTCAGTCAATCGGAACCCTCGTCACAGTGACTCGATAAACCATAGAAACGATATACATGTTGTTTTTTTACTGTTTAACCTTTTCACCCCTTTGACTTTGTCTTTATCCTTTTATGTTTAGGAATACTACTGTAAAGTTTCGGTTAAAATAGTTTAAATCATCAAGTTTTCCCATAAAAACTCAGGACCCCCGTCATTGCACCCCTTAGGGTGTGGATTTTGACTTACATTTATTTAAACTACACCTAAACCCTTAACCTACGTGATAAATTTGGAATCTCTAGAACCAGAAGTGGACATAAATAATTAACCTTTATTTATATTTTTCGAAATCTACCCCGTCATGCCATAACAGGGTACATAGTAGTTAACGTCTTCTACGTTGTTCTACGTGTTTTCGTGATCTACGACCCGATAAATCATAAAAACGATACCTATCCTGATTTTTTCACTTAGTTACCATTTTTACCTCTTTCAAGGGTTGCATTAAATAAGAAACCCTGAAACACGTCTTTGCTCATTTAATTTACAGAATACTCCTGCGAAGTTTCGGATTAATTAGTCCAACTAATCTTGTCTATGACGTTTTGAATTAAATAGCCCAACGAATCTGGTTCCTCCTTACAAACTTTAACCTTCCATTTAACCCCCATAGGGAATGAATTTTCAAAAAACCTGAAACACGTGTTTACTTATTTATTGTTAAAACATTCATGTGAAGTTTCGAATAAAATAGCCCAACTAATCTTATTTCCCAATACAAACTTTAACCCTCCATTTAACCCCCATAGGGAATGAATTTTCATAAAAACCTGAAACATGTGTTTACTTATTTATTATTAAAAACATTCCTGTGAAGTTTCGAATAAAATAGCCCAACTAATCTTGTTTCCCTATACAAAATTTAACCCCCCATTTAACCCCCATAGGCAATGAATTTTCAAAAAACCTGAAACACGTATTTACTTATTTATTGTCAAAAACATTCATGTGAAGTTTCGAATAAAATAGCCCAACTAATCTTATTTCCCCATACAAACTTTAACCCTCCATTTAACCCCCATAAGGAATGAATTTTCAAAAAAACTGAAACACGTGTTTACTTATTTATTATTAAAAACATTCCTGTGAAGTTTCGGATAAAATAGCCCAACTAATCTTGTTTCCCCATACAAACTTTAACCCCCCATTTAACCCTTTTAAGGGATGAATTTTCAAAAATCCGTTCTTTAGTGCGCCTCTAGACATTATAAAGAATCTACATACCAAGTTTGAACTCTCTAGGACCAGCGGTTTGGGCTGTGCGTTGATTTAAGTCAGTCAGTCAGTCAGTCAGTCAGTCAGTCAGGACATTGCCGTTTATATATATAGATTTCAATACTCGATATCGCGTGATGTAATTGTTATATCAATTTATAGAGTTTTTTTTTCCATTACATATTTGCTTCAGTTCAAGTTTAAACATATCAATAATGAACCTAGTTTCATAGTCGAATGTAACTTCACTAGCTTCAGCTGCCGACCGATTCCATTGTGTACGAGGAGAAAGTTTTATCTCGACGTTTAGCTACTTTGTTTTCCATGCCGAGACTAGACAAGTAGACAGCACTACTACCTATATACTATACTATACTATACTATAGAAGTAGAGCCAGCAGCTGAGTCAGCAGGAGCTACGAGGACGATAAAAAAAACATTTTCTCTTAACACATTGAGCGCGGAGCACTCCCGAGGGGAGTTCACTGTGGGAGGTCCATTTTCGCTACAAAGCGTAGCACTCGTCCGCAATGAAAGTGTTAAAATAGGCTTTAATATAACATTTTTTAACTTCAAATTTGGTCAGAAATCCGCTGTTAAATTGTTTCTCTTGCCCTATGGGCACCTTGTATAATATATATTGCATAAAATAAACATCATGGTTTGAAATTATCTTGTTGGTAGACAAATCGACCACTCATAGTAAATGACGAAATACTTAATGTAAATAGTAGATACTTAAATACAAAAATAAAACAAATAAACGGCAATTAACATACAAAAACACTGAATCACCCTGGAAGTGGCTGTCAAACATCATCATCATCATCATTATATCAGACAAGAGACGTCTACTGCTGAACATAGGCCTCCTCCAAAGATTGCCACAATGGCCGGTCCTGTGCCACCCGTCAATTATGCAAAATTATAAATTAATTAACGGGGTGAGTAGGTATTCAGTATAAACAATTATGTTTCCAGGTTCTCAGAAAATGTATGGCATTTTATAAACACTATTTCTAAACAGAATTGTAAAATCAAGTGCGAAATAATGCATCGAAAGAATCCTCTTTTATTTAAATATATTACGACGTTCTTATTACACAGAATTAAAGTGCACTGGGACATATTTTTGACTATCTTTACTTACACCTTATTTTGCCTTTGCCTGTAATAGTGAATACGCATCCTTAATCTTTCACAATTTTCCCTCACATTTCAAGAATTGGAATATTGTGAAATTACACAGAGTTTGAGTATCCGACATATACGATCGACACATTGCTTTCTTTTATTGTATTGTTATTCAGGATAACAACCGCCGTAAATACTCGTATCACTTAGACATAATAATGTTTACAAATAATATAACGCCAATAACAGTCATTCATAAAGAGGAATCATATAAATAAGAAAATAAACAAAAAGCCCTGTCCTGTCACACTTACGCAGTACACATCACACGTTTAATGACTGAACAAGTGTATTGCAACCTTTATTACATCCTAATGAAACTTATTTTGACATGTGCCGTCAGTCACCTGAGATCTTATTCTTAAGGTTCTCTCACACTTGCTATTTCAATTAATATATATGAAAACGAAAAAAAAAAAATTTTTTTACGAAATAAATAAAAGCCGATATACCAAGAAACTTCTATTAATGTACCAAAATAACTTGTCCAATTTAACGGAAATCAATAAAAACACGGTGTATACGATCACTGCTGGACAACTGCTGCCTATGCGATTCTCCTATTGCACATGCGTATGGAATGTATGGATGCATTAGGAGGTAAAGCCTACAATAGCAATATACGTGCAAGTTGCAGAACATTATCAAAATTTCGTAAAATTACTGGAAATTCTCATGGGAAAATTATCATGCAAGTTGCCACTGAGAACATTTGCGTTTGGATTAGGCATGTTCTGAACAGTCGACGATCACATTTGACATTTAAATTCCACACTGAGTGAATCAACTTTTTTCTGTCTGTTATTGCCATGATTACGGACGCCTGAGTCACGCTGGTTTTATGCAAAATTATGCTACTTAATTTATGCAAACATGCATATAGGTAGTCCGTGTTTGTAGATGGCCCATCAAGGAAAGGGTTTATTAACGCCAGAAAAATGCATGTTTGCACAGTTTAAGCATCATAATTATGCATAAAATCAACGCGACTCAGGCGACCGTAACCATGGTAATAACAGACAGAAAAAAGTTGATTTACCCTACATTGAGTGTCAAAGAAATGGGCTCTAAGAGGGGGTTAGTAATTAAATTGCTCCTCTGCCCGAAAACTACTGGAATAAATCGAGAATAGGTGGCGAACAACGCCACCAAAGATAGTATCGATCCTCATTATTTACCAAAAAACCTTAGCGTGCTGACGCAATTAAACCAGTCCTAATTTGCCTGAGGTCGAGCACCCGGGTGAAAGGACTGGAAAAGACTCGAGTGTACTCGAGCGAGACTCGACTTCTACTCGACTCGGAGCTCGGATTCTTTTATTGCTAGTGCCAGATGTGCGAATGGAAATGAAATGTGTTTTGCGAAACGGGTTTTATGGTGTTTTCACAACACTACTTTGTTGAAAACAATGAATAAAACTTATTTCATCTTATATTGATTTAAACTTTCACGATTATCACTCATATTTTAAAGACAAACGAAGGTGTTGATATATTCTCTCGCCAGTCTGCCTGCGACCACGGGTGTAACGTCATGCCCGAAACGTCAGGATATAATTTAACGTAAGTTTACGCGATTTATTTCATCTTGTAGAAAATATGCTAAGGGCTGATTGTCCAATCCTCAGTTAAAAGTATCCATTAGTTAAAATTATTACCATTCTTATCTTAGGTCATCAGTTAAAAAGGATAGAGCTAACATTTATTTGACAAATAATGTTAACTGGGGATAGAAAAATCAGTCCAATGAAACTAACCCCCTTATTCATAAACGTTTGCTAACTTAACAAGCCGCTAATAATTGTTTGTCCCTTTTGCTCTTATGGACACATTGTTAAGATAGAAAGGGACAAACAATTATTAGCGGCTTGTTAAGTTAACAAACGTTTATAAATAAGGGAGTAAGATCGTACTACATTTCGATTTTTTTAGGTTAGCTGGTAAGGCTGACTTTTGTTTTGATTTGTAAAGGTAAATATTTGATCATCGTCATTGCGATTCGATTTGTATGTAATGCATGAAAATAATTTAATTACTCGGGAGCAAAGCGAACTAATTAATAATGATAATGAGCAGCAGCGTCATCACAATGAAAACACTACACTCACTACAGCGATCGCCAATCCCATCGTGGCGATTATAGGTATTTACTGTTTACCGCCTTCTAAATATGTCCATACGCGTAGTTAATAGAACAGGCCTATGTCCAGTTGTGGACTGAGATAGGCTATAATGATGTGACGTGATGTGAAAGCGAGGTAAATAGATAGTCACTGATAAATAGTTACGTAAATATAGGACATATCTTAAAGCTAC
>JALPQI010000459.1:0-12371 GCA_025490895.1 Thaumatotibia leucotreta | reverse complement strand
TTTTTCTCATCAGTTTCCTATTTTTTCTGCGTTATATGTTACTCGATTTCTAATGTGAGAAGGGACAAGTTTTTAGGCATTAAAAAGTATTTTGGCCCACTAGGCATTAGCGTGTGGTGACGGCAGTAAGAATACATTTGTCGCCACCCCAACTCTTCCCGTGAATGGCGTAAGAGTCGGCTAAGGGGTTGAAGTGTCACTGGCTATTTATTTATCGAACATAGATGATGAGCAGCAACATCATAGTGGACACACTACTACGTTTGCCAACCCGCTTACCCAGCGTGGTGATTATGGGCATTTACCTCCAAATGCGTTCATACGCACAGTCTACGAAGAGACTGGTATAGATCAGTCCTCTTCGTAGACTATATCCTATGATGTGATGTGACAGCCCACTATCCCACAGCCATAGCAATCTTGTGGTACGCTTTACAGGAAAACTATTACGCGTATAGATTTCGTTCTTTTAACATAGTAATTTTAATTCATATGTAGATCAGTAAGAAAATATCAATCCTAAGACGACAAACACAATACACAATACTTTACATGTTCATAATATATTCAACTAAATTTAAAAATATAGTAGGTATTATGATCGTTTGGTGACAGAAATGTATTAAATTGTAATTTTATTCATGTTAATAAATATTGTACCTCAAAAAACTTATTGTAAGGATATCTATTGTAGTTATATTTTACGTAACATTTTTCATGTCGCTATGCGACTGAATACTGTGCCTGCTATTTTATTGTATTGAATTGATTGTATTGCTTGTTATATTCTATTTAAAATATAACATTGATTAAAAATAGTACATGTACATCTGGAACATCGATATTGATGAAAATTGGTAGGCTGGTAGAGTCTATGATGCTAAGAAAGATGCATCAGAAAATACTACGTGAAAACTAAGGGGTCTGAAGGGAGGGGGTCAAAAAACGCTTAAAAAAGGGTCACGTAGTATGGGTATGTTCCCTTATTTGGCATGATTATTTGTACCTACTACCAAAAGGATGGAGCATGGAGGAGTTCAGTTTTCATCTGATATATGCAATCACTGACTCTCCTTTATGCTAGGTGACATATTCATATCTTAAAGTTTTGTCAAGGCTTTGCAACCATAGTTCCGATTTATGTGTGTAATTACTAATTACATACATTCCTAGAGTCAGAGAACCGATTATTTTTGATAGCTCATTGAGTATGCTGGCTAGAGCCCCTATTTCCACCAATTATACCCAAAGAACCTAATAAGTAATGACTAAACTGACACTCATTACTCCTAATCATCCAATTTACAAACCTGTCAATAACCAACAAAAACGCAAGTGTCTAAAAATCATTAAAAAAACATTTACGATCATTTCCTTACGCGAAGAAAGTCTGCGGCGTTCGAAGCGCACGCGCTGCCCTATAACCGTCCCTGTCTGGCGTGTAGCGCGCTCTCCGTCGCGCGGTGAGGTCACCGACCGGGACGTCGTCGCTTGAAAGCACTTTCACTGCGTTCGCGCCGAAGTCCGAAACGTCTTTAAACGCAAACCCGCGCGTTTGCGTTCGCGCTGCGAACAATTTTGTATGGCAGATGGGAGATAACTCGCGGCGGTAGGTGAAATGGCCTTTCTAGAGTAAGGGTTAGTACTTATAATTCATCTAGGAATGTGCTTGGGACTGTGATTGCGAGGGCTCTGTGTGCTCGGTTTTGTAGTTTAATACTTACGAAGATTCATCTAACATAGTAATATTATGTCACTATAATTATGTCATTTCCGTGTATGTACAATAGGCTGGAAACTTATGGCTTAACTTAGTAGCTATATAAAAATATTTTATCCTTTTCTAAAATAGTAGACTCGAACCTGAATTGTTTTTATAATACCTAGAAACCTACCAATCCTAGGTATTATTAAAACAAATGAAAAAAGCATTTTGATTACATTTAAGTAATAATGAGCAATTACGAACATAATGTAAAATGGTATTTTAAATCTGGCAGCATTGTTACAAAAAATACAGTGTAGTTTTCAATCCTACGCTATTAGTATGGCAAAAAATATCAAAATAATGTCATTGACCAATATGACCATGTCATTATTATTTCCTTTTTTTGCTCTACATGAGATCGATATCGATAATCGCACGGGTGTAACGCTGAGATAGATGGTCCCGTTGGCACCAAGTCAGAGGTCTCATGATGGGATCTTAGAGAAAACGGCTGAAGTCTTTTTTGTTAATTTTATGGCCATCTTTTACAAAAAGACACTGGAGAGTAATTTACTTGATAGTGCGCGAAGTGTCGCATTACCTGATAGCTGTATTGTATTGTATAAGACTGTAGGAAGTCACAGAGCGGTGAAAGTCAAGCGAGCTGACTGGGCACTTTTTACCACCTCACTTTCCTGCCGAACTCTACGCGTTATGCATTAGGAGCTAATGTAGGAGTATTTGTCCTAAAGTTTGTACAGATTTCGAATCACCTGTAAATTCTAACTTAATTTTCCTGTTTTCTTACCAGGGTGCTTAAAGACAAGTTGCCAATCGCTAACGCTTAATCGTCAGGTCTAAACGAAAGGCAGCTAACTGACTTTGTCGCACTTATGTGAAAGAGTGACAGAGAGGGAAAACTACGATACGCTACCAAGCGCTAGCGATTGGCGACTTGGCTACTTAAGCATCCAGGGCGGATTGCAAAAAAAAATTGTAGAGAAAAATAGGGCCTTAATGAAAACAAAAATTTTACGTCACATTTTTATGTTACCAAAGTGGCTGTATAGTTGTATACTGTTTATTATAATGTATAATTTGTAAGTTTAACTTTCGAAATACAATGAAAACGATCGTGATTTCTTTACCCTTAACTAAGTTAATTTTTCTGCAATTCTTGTTCATTTAACTAAAATTTAAAAATAATTATTAAAAAAAATACAAAAGTGAATTTTACTAAGTAACAAAATAAGAAAACGGCAATTCAGTTAGCGCTAATAGTTGTGTTAGGGACATCTAAAAAACTAAGTGCTAATACGTAATTTTTGTACGTTACTTGTTTTTTTATATATTTATTTTCAACCAATAATGTAGAGGGTTTTCAACTATATATATTCATTCAATCATATTTATATTAGATGTAGAGGGACAAACAATTATCAGCTTACAATTTATGAATAAGGAGTACCCTCCTTATTCACTACTATAAAATTCTGTTATAATTATATATATAAGAGTAGAGGATACAATTTTATAAGAGTTCTGATGCGCACAGCTTTATAATGCAGATTTTATGAAACTTGACATAATTGTTGTGTGCCTTATTTCGTATTACATTCCGTGGTCGGGTTTAATTACTGTGCCGTAATACTTCTTTGTAATTCCTTGATGATGGTGACCCGTTTTTAGCACATCTTGTGCTTAACAGCAACACTACCTATCGTACCTACGACGTTTTTCAGTACAGATGGCTCTCCAAAGTTTTCGACCGGACATAAGGGCGTTCTCACAAACCGTTTTTGAAATCACCTTGTTATTTAATTTGGTAAATTTTAGGCTTATTCGACTCAGAATCACGAGCTCATTCGATTTTGTTAGGAGAAAAAATATGTCCTATTTTCATAGAGTTTTCATTCCTTCCATTACGCTACCGCCTTTGAACATCTGATGATAAAACGGTATCGTAATGGAAAAATCAATTCAGGACATTTTTTTCTCTTATTAGAATCAAAAGAGGTCGTGATCCTGAGTAGAACAAGCCCAAACTTGTCCGAATTAAAGAAATTCAACAACGGTTTTTGAAAACTCCCATAAAATGAACCACTCCTCTCACTATTTAGTACCAACTGTTCTTTTTTAGGGTTCCGTAGCCAAAATGGCAAAAACGGAACCCTTATAGATTCGTCATGTCCGTCTGTCCGTCTGTCCGTCTGTCACAGCCTATTTACTCGGAAACTATAAATGCTACAGCAACGAAATTTGGTAAGGATATGTGTTGTATGAACCGCTACAGGATTATGATACTAAATTGTAAAAAAAACCATTGGGGTGGGGGCCCTCCATACATGTAACTGAGGGATAGAAAATTTTTTTTAGTTGTATATAAGCGTGTGGGGTATTAATAGAAAGGTCTTTGAAAATGATATGAAGGTTTATAAATCTCATTTTGATTTGAGCAAACCGTTTTCGAGATATCAACTCTCAAAGTCTGAAAATGTGTCCCCCCCCCTCTATTTTCTAAACTAAGCGATATAAAATTCTAAAAAAAATATATGTTATGCACATTAATAAACTCTATCAACGATTTTTGGTTTGATTAAATTATCTCCTATAGTTTTTGAGGTAGGTTGATTTAACTGTATTTTTTAATAATAAATTGATAATGGTACGGAACCCTTCGCGCGCGAGTTCGACTCGCACTTGGCCGGTTTTATTTGTGACATGGAATACTTTTTAATTTTGTATCATAGCAGTTCAACAGTTCTAGCCAAGATGCCTTTCAGCAAACGTATACGATAAGCGATACGTAATATAATCATGAGAATGACAGACACGTACGAAAATTCACATGTATTTCCATACATTATTATCGTCACGTGACTTATTGTTACGACACGACGAGTATCTAAAGATTATAATAGAAGGAACAGTTGAGGGAAGGAGACAGAGAGGAAGACCAAGGAGGGTCTATATGGACCAAATAAAAGAAAAGGTGCACATGGTGTCGTACCAAGCAGTCAAGGAGAAAGCCCGGGAAAGAGAAGCGTGGAAATTGCTCCACCGACAAGAGCCTAGCTCTTAAGTTTTGATGATGATGATGATGACTTATCACTTATCGTATACGATTGCAGAATGGCATCTTCTCCAGGCCTGCACTGCAGTAATTTCAGTTTCTGCTTGATCGTAGATATATCGTAGCGTCGGAAGCGTTCAAAAATATCTAAACTCGCCTTTATTGCCTTAACGATAGAGGCGTGTTCAGATATTTTTGGGAACTCCGGACGCTAAGATATATCTGATGGCGGCAGGACCGAATTTAGAGGTTGAGAGGCTTCGGGGCAACAAAGGAGTGGAGGCCCCCTGGCCCCCAATAATTCCAAATAAAGTAGACAATTATTTCAGTCAAGTTTTTCAATAAATATTTTGAGGAAACGAGTATACCTGGATTATTTTATTATTTAACAAACATATAAATATAATCGATAAATATAATATACCTAAACGAGAATTACCTGAAAATGAATGTTAACGAACGGAATCTTCCGAGCTTTTTTCGCCAAAAAATCGTTGATGATTTCGCTGAAATCTAGTTCCTGAAGTAGATAACATTCAATACTCAAAAAAAAAATACTAGTTGGAATTAGTTTTTTTTTCGAAATCTCTATTGTGGGGGCCCTTCTTTCGTGGAGACCCCGAGGCTGTAGCCCCGGTTCATCATCATCATCATCAGCCTATGATAGTCCACTGCTGGACGTAGGCCTCTCCTATTATCTATGCGTATACGCATTAGGAGGTAAATGCCCATAATCGCCACGCTGGTCAAGCGGATTGGCGTTCGCAGTATTGTGTCCACTATGATGACGCTGCTGCCCATAAACAATCTTTTATTAAATAATGGTAAGTGACACTTCAATCCCTTAGTCGACTCTTACGACACCCGCAGGAGGAGTTGGGGTGGTGACAAATGTATTCTTACTGCCGTCACCACACGGCTAAGCTGCCCCCCCCTAAATCTGGCCCTGGATCTGTAAGATTCCCAGTGCAGTAACGCACTATAAAACGCAGCGGAAACGAACCCGCTCTAACTATAGGGGCACGTGGCGTGTCTATTTCGGTAAATAGGTCAGCCCGCGTGTAAGAACAAATGCAAAAAGAGTATACCGAAATGCGCTGGCGCACCGGCCGGCTGACTGGCGGTTAAAGCGCGGTTATCGCGCTCCCGGATTGGCTGTTATGTCTGTTGTTTTTTTTTATTTGGGACATATAATACATAGAGTCTGACCAGTATAACTTTGCACAATAGAAATGCGGTATTTAAAAAAAACGTGACCTGGCAACAAATTGGCAAAGACAAAAAATGAATGAATGACACGAGACACGAGTATTGACGTTGACACATTATTATTTTTCTATTTCATTAGTACTGATTGTGGGCGAAAGCATTAGGCTCTGTTCATCTATAAAACTGCACAAATGTCATCTCGCTTGCTTAAAAAAAGATTGTTAACAAATTATGTAAGTAGGACGTAGGGGAAGGTAGCCCAAAGAGGGCATAGCGCCCAAAGAGGGCACTAGATTTTATGTTACCATTTCAAAATGGAGCGCGTTTGTAACACGTGACAGTACTCCCCGCCATACATGCGCATCTCAAATCATTGGTCCGGGTAACTTGTGGGCACGCCGTTACAGTCTATGACAAAAAAATGTTTTTTTCGCCTTTTTGAAAAATATTTCAAGGTGTGAGTCATGTGTTTTCTCATTTTCGATGTTTGCAATGCTGTCATTAATGCCTGTTACTTATTAATTAGTTATCTGGCCGTAATACCCTTGCATTCAACTCCTCGTGTCTCAAAATTTTGAGGGTAGATTTCGCTTCCATTTTGTAATTGACGAAAAAGGCAAAGCGGGCAGGGTAATGTGGGCACTGCCCGCTTTGCCCGGTGTGTTTTTTACAATGTAAATTTAGTTGAAAACTGGTATGTGTATTGTGTATTTATAAAACTAAGCCTGCCCAGCAGGAACGTTGTTTTGATTGCCACGAACTTTAGACTTGTTGAGGACTGGATTAAATGCAATGACTGCGAACTGCGACTCGTGGGCTTATGAATCTTGGACATGTGGTCCAGGAATCAGGTCCTTTTATCGTAATACGTGTCAGGAAATTTAAATATATTTTAATATTTAAAAAGGCAACTAATAGATGATTATGCCTAAATCACATTCATCGTCATCATCATATCAACCGAAAGACGTCCACTACTGTACATAGGTCTCCCCCAAATATTGCTACAATGACAGGTCCTGCGCCGCCCGCATCCAGCGGACCCTACCACGTCAACTAGGTCATCAGTCCACCTTGTGGGGGGGCCTATTTACGCGCGCCTTCCGGTACGTGGCCTCAACTAGAGATTCTGTCCACCCCAACAGCCATTGGTTCTACGTGTAATGTGCCCTGCCCACTGTCACTTCAGTTTAGTGATTCGGAGAGCTATATTACTTTGGTTCTGCTGCGGATTGCCTCATTTGTAATACGATCACGCAGTGAGACTCCTAGCACAGCCCTCTTCATTGCCCTTTGGGTGACTTCGCTTTACCCCAGCCCATGCCCGTTTTGCCCTAAGCCGATGCCCACTTTAGGCCCCCCCTTAGGGCAAAGCGGGCAATCGTAGAGGTATTTAAAATTGCGTTTATTTCTTTTGTTTTCCATTTTTATATAAATTAAGCCATCCCCAATCGAAAAGTATTAAATAATGTACCTTTTGGGGAAAAAAAGAATAAGCTAGCTAGGTTAAATACCACTTTTTTTTCAACTCTCCCTTAAGGTGCCCTCTTTGAGCCACCTTCCCCTAAACATAAAAGAGCCGTATTTTCTTGAACCTTAAGACGGCGGCTATCAGGGAAAAATATAATATTCCTACCTTCAGAAAACATTACATAGCCAATTCTCTACCAAATTCAATTACAGTTTGACAATGACAGGTGAATTGATAGCCAAAATTATCGGTTTGTAAAGAATATCGAAAAAATGCTTGTGCAAAGTTATTCTGGTCACTCTATGTATAACTAGCGATGAAAATGTCGGGAAAAATATTAATTTTTCCTTGAATTTAAAAAACAAACGAGCATTGGCTCATTCTATCCCCCACTCTACGAAATCAACGAATCACGTTTTGTGTAACGAACGAATTTCGTAGAGTGGGGGATACAAAATGAGCGAATGCTCGTTTGTTCTAAATGAACCTTAATGTATTATTTATCCATTCTATTTTTATCTCTTTAGCTTTAAGAAAACATGTGCTAAAATACCCTTGCACATATGTATCAATGTATTTAAAAGTACTTCATTAACTTACAAGCCGAAGGTTGAGATTAAGTGGCTGGCATTGGGCGCATATATATACATAATTTAACTATATACATACCTATGTACATGACGGAAGTGAACTGGTTTACCTTATATGTTCACTCACGATATAAGATCGTGGCAAAAGGGAAAATAACTAGTGAAAATTGTATGGGGGAGAACCGCTCTTTAAAGGAAATGACATTAAAACATAATAATTAAATGTAGTAGCGTTTTTTTACGTGACGAAGGTAGACAACTGAGCTCTCAGCCCACCTGATGGAAAGCAGGAACTGAGGCATGATGACATAGTGATCAAAAATCGCCTATGCGCTGCCTACCCTGATTACTTAGATGGATTGCCTCTATCTATGCCAGTAATTACACCGGCTATCTTACCCCCAAACTGAAACACAGCAGAAAACACTGCTATTTAGCGGCAGGTTAACGGGTAAGACGGTGGTAGCTATCCGGGCGGATCCTGCACGAGGTCCTACCATCAGCAAAACGACACTGCTTTTAAACTATCATGAGATTAAATATCGCTAAAATACAATTAAACGGTTTGAACAGTGAACACGCATGTATGTACCTAGTCATTACGCGCGCTATATTTCGGAGAAATATGTCGCAGTCTGCGCTCAATAATAGAGACCTAGGCTCTTCGAAACATGTTGCGCGTGTTGAAACATACGTGAATTACCATTTAAATATGATTTAACGTTATATCTACTGCCCCCATGAATGTCCAATTTAAAAATTACCACTGTCCCGTTTTTTAAATTTTTTCCGGCGAAAAACTCAGCGGGTCTAATTTTTTCACAACAAATAAAATGTAATAAGTACATCTGAGATTGATTCAATATTTTTAAATTTTATTAGACTTCGGCTAAAAAGCCCTTCAATGCTTTTTTCACATTTAGGGACACCTAAATAATTAGCGTAAATAAAAAAAAGTCGATTGTTGTCAGGTTTGCAACGACAATTAAGTACGATATTTTTAGGAATTTAAACTTCATCCGTGTTTTTATATTGACTACTAGCGACCCGCCCCGGCTTCGCACGGGTACTATACATATAAACCTTCCTCTTGAATTACTCTACCTATTAAAAAAATCTCATCAAAATCCGTTGCGTAGTTAGAAAGATTTAAGCGTACAAAAGACTACAAAGTGACATAAGGACAGAAAAAGTGACTTTATTTTATACTATGAAGTGATAATATGGCTTACAGTTTATAAAATTAACACCAAAATCAAGTTTTTATTACAATATAGTACTTAATTTTCGTTACAAACCCGACTGATTTTTTTTTTTTTATTTCGCGCTATTTTATATGTATTTGTAGTTTGTTTATACGAAATATATAATTAAGGTAAATTTTCAATGTTGTTACAAATAAAATGTAATCCTTAAAAATGAAAAGCTCACAAGGTAAGCTGACTAGGGGTAAGGCAGCGATTTCATTACACTCTCGCATCGAACTCGCCGCGCGTTCGCTTTCAACGCGCAAATCGCAACTGCGTCGAGCGGCCTAACCGCCGGTTACCACGAGATGCACGCGGTGCAACGGGCCGGTGCAACGGCCTCGTTGCGTAACAGCTATTTATACACGCGGGAAAGTTCGATCAAACGTTGACTGGAAGATGGCGGACGTAGGGATCAGGGATTTAGGGATATATGGGCCACCGATTGTGAAATTTTAAATGGGACACGACAATGTAGGAGTTAGGTAAGTTAAGGAACAGGTGCCGTGTGGTGACGGCAGTAAGAATACGAGTAACCTTCAAGTCAAGGGTGAATAGGCACCTTCTGGGCAAACTCACTCCATCGTGGGCGACGTCTCTGCCCTTGGCTAGTCTGTGGCCATGAGTAAGCTCATTTCAAATAAAAAAGAGTACATTGGCACCACCCAAATCAACCCGCGGGTGTCGTAAGAGCCGACTAAGGGATTGAAGTGTCACTGACCATTCTTTGATACAAGATTGACGTCGAGCAGCAGCGTCATCATAACACACACTATTGCGATCGCCAATCTCCTTGCCCAGTGTGTCGATTGCAGGCATTTACCTCCTACAAAATTTACCGTCATATTTTTAGTGTTGCAGCGTTAAATTTTGTGGAACGAATTTGGGCAGTGAAAAAAGCGACAAATTCAAATTTTCTACGAGCAATCAATAGGTAATACATTTATTTTAATTGACGCTTTTTTCAAAGGTTGTTGATTGGCGATTGCGTTGATGTTGGTGGGCGATTTTAAAGCGATTTCTATACAAAAATTGCACGCGGCGATATCGCCGCGAGTTCTCCGCGTGCAATTTTATATAGAGATCACCCAAGTGAATCGCAAGTGTGAACAGGCTCTAAGCGTCTCGTTTTGTGACGGTGACCATTAATTTTAGAACGCTTTTTTTTTTTAAATTCTAGCAGCGAATATGTTTTACAACGTTTTACAACATGTACCATGTTCAGGCTGGTCTAACGTATTAAAATTGACATTGACTGTATGATTGTAACATTTAAAACGTTCGCACGCCAACGGTTTTGGATACATACATACAACAAACACGGTATTGTTTTATATATTACAATAACGGGAAGCCGCCATGAGAATCCAAAAGATTTGAGATTTGCTTGACACTGTGATACGATTTGATAACGTTAATTTGAGAACGACGAATGAGATAATTATTATATCACTCTCAGTTTGTAGTGACAGGAGATATTTTTTAATTCAAACAATAACAGTAAATGCAGTTTTAATTTTATTGTGTGTAAATCAAACACGTCGATCTCTACTAAATAAATTCAAAAATTAAACTAATGTAGGTAGAAAATAACATATAAACGTACAATATTAAACTCCCTTTTTTTACTGGACATACTGTCACGTAAAATACACTAATATTGATTTATTCTAATTATCTAGCTACCAGAAAGTTGTGTATTTAAATCTATGAACAGCACCATCCTTAGTTTTATAACCATTCAATAATTAATTTCATTGTTTTATAAATTAGACAGTTTTATAAATGAAAAAAATTAGCAGTTATTTTTTTCATAGTTTTTTTTTTCAATCGAGTACTCCTACATTTATAAACTAAACGCAAACCCAATGTACTATCGACAAAATTGAAACTTGACTCACAAAAAGAGCTTGTCATAGTAACATTGAAAGTCAAATTGTACGTCAAATGCAGCAATTTTATTTTCAAAGTTACAATGACAAGCTCCTATTGTGGGTCAGGATTCAATTTTGTCGTTAGTACATAATGTGTAAAATATGTATTACGAATAGTTTTGATAGGCAAAGCTAAACCCCGCCAAGGCGCACATTTCTCTATAACACGTGCCTCAATTACAACAGCGTTTGCTAAGCGAAATTCGCCCGGCGCTCGGAAAAAGCGGGGTCGGCGCCCGCGCAGGGCTAACGCCCGGGGAAATGGGAAACGCGGCGGGACAATGGCGGCAGTTCCGCGTCTGGACTCGGCGGAGACGGGGTGACTTTGGTAATGGTTACCCTGTGATAACGCTAGTTTGATGGTACTTTTACTCGTCCACTGTAATGTTTCGGTTAAGATTAGGTACACAAAATTGACAACATTTCATATTTTTTGTCTGTTTTGAAAGAACTCAATATTAAAAGATACACGTATTTTTTCATTTTTAAATAAATTGCATATTTAGTGAGAAAATCCTGTTTTATTACTACTTCCAACAGAAAGAGCGTAAGTTACAAACGTCAAGAATCAGCTAAATGACGTCACAAAAGTAATGTTTCAAACACATAAGAAAACGACGAATATCGGTGACAAGTGTCAAGTGTCACTGCCAAACACAAGAAACATTCCAACCGCAAGATTTTTTGATTATAGTGGCAGCTCTGAATCAGCTATGTGACGTCACTTCCCCTTTAAACTATTATTACGATTTTTTACAAAAATATTGCGATAAAAAAAATATTTTTTGATCTACATGCGTATATCTCGAAATGGTTTTTGATTTAGGGACATTTTGAAACGTTGTCAATTATAACCAGAGATCGGACAAATGTGCGTCATTGTTCGCAATAATACGGATATGACTCCAAAGCTGATTGAAAGAATAATTAAACGAATAATTTCTTGAAATTTGATTTTGCAGTTTTAAGGTAACTTTTTACTAAGGTTTTCATAGTGACTGGAGTCGAATAGGTAATTTTGTGAAAATCATTCGTTTTTCAATCAACGTTGGAGTCAAGTCCACATTATTGCGAACAATGACGCATTTTTTTCCGATCTCTGATTATAACTCAAACCTCTGGATCAGCACTTCGTTTCG
>JALPQI010000458.1:0-10612 GCA_025490895.1 Thaumatotibia leucotreta | reverse complement strand
GTCAACCCAACCAAGGCGTCAACGGAGTGACAGAGATTGGAATATAAATATGCTTACATAACCGTTACGGCGAATTATTATATTGCGGCATTACGCACGCACGGCATGATATTTATTGATTTTTTTTATTCAATGTAAAAAAATGTTTGATGATCTGAATTTTATTGTGCATAAATCTTTGTCTGAAAATGTAAAAAATGTTTTTTTGTAGTTGCCACAAAAATTCGAAACCATTGACTGATATTTTTCTAATATATCTACAACGAAAGATATTCAAAATTCTTAAATTACTATCATGTTTCTGTAACTTCTACGGTGCCTCCGTTGGAGTGATAAGGACAAATGCTTGAAATTTACAAAGTTCGCTATCGTAGCGGTAAGGTAGGCCTGCTGATTATAGATATTTATTACAATCGCGAAAATTGCATATCACTCACTAGAAAAAAGTTTCGTGCCATTTAGTTTACGACCATAATAAATACCTACATATAGAAGTGGATATCGCCTTTACTTCTATTTAAAACCAATGTTATAAATTTTAAGACGCAAGGCAATAAATCTATAATGTTCTACATTGCAATAAACAACCACTCTAACATCACATTACGGGCAGAATTCGATTACTGCATTGGAAAAAAAGAGTAGGTACTTTAATCGAAGCATTCGCGATTCCACATTTTTCACAAATTAAATTACACAGCAAAATTGTCATTTGTATATGGCAACATTCCAAACCAGTCAGTCACGTCACTTCGGTAGTGTGGGTGTGTTGCGTTGCGTGCGTGCGTCCGTGAATTGTGAATGCATGCTATTATTCATGTTTGTGTGTATTTCTGACGCCGCTAGTGAGTTGTCATTCCTCTAATTTTGGATTTTATCACTAAAACTCTTCAAACTGTCGTCTCCAGGTACGTAAAGTGGTATTTTCTTCAAATGTGCGTTATCTTTGTGAGTGGAGTACCGCGTATACGGGATTACTCTTGCATATAACCTCAGACAGGCGTTGTCTCTATACCGATTATTATCTCGTTCGGATTTTGGAATTCTCAAATTTCCATGTTTTAAAAGTGTGCGGTGTATCGATTGCTTTATCGGTGAGTTTGTTATCTGGCGATTCTAAGTGTAGTGTTTATCGCGGAGAGGCTAGGCCAGCGATGTTGTGAGTCGAATTAGTCAGTCGGTTACTCGATGCCGGTCGGTGCAGCAGTGTCGTGTGTAGCGTGCAATAATGGTAGGCTGGGTGTGTGGGGTGAGCTGGTGTATTTAGTGCGGTGCTAAGTGGTGGTGTTTCTGTTGCAGGCCGGCAGGATGCTAAAGTTCATCCGAGGGAAGGGCCAGCAGCCCTCCGCAGAGAGACAGAAGCTCCAAAATGAACTCTTCGCCTTCCGCAAGGTAAGTGCACATTGTTTTCAAACATAGTTGTTTTTAGTTTTTATACGAGAGCAGTAGACTGGAACGAACAGTTACTCATGACTATTTTAGTTGGTGGGCGAGTTAATTACATTCCACATTTGTTTTGGTTGTTTGATTGAATTGGAAGTTGTGTGAATGAACAAGCACATTCATCTTTTATGAGTATGACTAATTATGTTTTATTACCTTCCATGGAGAGCACAATGTTTACAAAGAGTTGTAAAGTATTAAGTTTTGGTGATAACATGAATGACTAATAATAGTTTGGTGACATAAATTTCATTCAGTACTTACACAGTTTTGACAAATATTATGAAAATTTAAAGATATACAGCAACCATTTCTCACCTATTAAATACTTGATGTCATGCTAAAAGTAATGATCAGCACTTACACAGTTTTGACAAATATTATGAAAATTTAAAGATATACAGCAACCATTTCTCACCTATTAAATACTTGATATCATGCTAAAAGTAATGATAACATTTAAATGAAATTTCAGACATAAATTGTTTCTGTTGTATGCATTACTTTTGCACTTAGACTTACCGTCACATGTATTAGAGTGGCTATAGTGCTCAAAAGTGTCTGAACATGCACTCTAATACCATGGCAATAGAGGCCTGCTTATATGTTTGTGAGCACCCTGGCCGTTCAGATATATCTGATGGCTACTGTACATACTAGTTGGAATGGCAACAATGACACAATAAAACAGAATAACAAATATAAGTGAAAGCAGACCATACATAATCTGTATTTTATTTAAATAATTTGAGTAAACTTCAGTATTTTTTCATTGATATATTATAACATCTAATATGAGGGTTGGGTGGTCAAACCCGATAAGTCGAGCAAACCTGTTTTTAAAATACAAACTATATGACTTTGATGTGAAGTTGTTATTTCAATGAAAAAATATCTCGACTTATCGGGTTTGACCACTCAACCCTCGTTAGATGTCATAATATATCAATGAAAAAATACTGAAGTTTACCAATGCCAGAGATGGAATTTGACCCACATCCTCAGAAATTGATATACATAGTAGTATTACTACTTAAAAAATACAACTCAAAAAAATATTGAATAAAACAATCTGTTTTGCTCCTCAATAATATCTAAATGTTATTATTGGAGCTCCTAATCCATATGTAATTTGTTAACAAGTTATTGAGAATTCAAATTGTTTGAGGCATTAGCAACCTGTCGTAAACCTGAGTTCAAACAGCTTGTACTGTTTCATAAAACTTTTACTGATCGTATTTTGATACTTACCATTATTTTTGTAGTATATAACAGTGAGGAAACTGAACTTTAATACTTACAAAGGTTTATTAGATAACATTTTGGAGGAGCTTAAATGGTTGGAATATGGCTACCTCAATATCACGCAAAAGAGGCATGATGGATATTGACGGTTAAACTAACTAGATAGCATTTTGTGTTTACTCCAATTGTCTGGATTTGGTTCACAAGGAAGTATTAGACTCTGCGAAGCAATGCAAAATTTTGGTGAAACAAAAAAGAATAAGCATTTGCGGGCACATGGTTATCGGCTTTAAAAGCAAAGTAATAAAGCTATGGAAAAATAAAAATAAATCATCAATACCTGTAATCATCAAAATTTAACAATGATTAATCCATACACTGATAAAGTATAGCCTTAATATGAAAATGTTTATTCTGCACTATCTTATCCGCCCTACAGTGTTTGTTCTGATTAGATATACCTGTCAGTTCATTTTTACTGCTCCGTAAAATACCTAAAATGGGCCATGGTCGAAGGAATTTTACAGTTTATCAAATGTAACATTTCATTTTCAGTATCTTGTTTAGTTTAGCAATAGTAATCTTGCAAATAAAAATGTTGCTACATTGAATGAGCACAGTTACTACTACTTTGTGTTTGAACAATGTTGCTATCAATGAACGGTATGTTAGTATGGTATATTATATACTAACGAATTTGGCCAACTTTGTGCATGGAACCTAATAATTTTAATAGTGTTCTGTGGTATTATCAAACCGGAATCAGAAAGGTATTCGAAAGTACTCTTGACACAACAAATGATACAACATTTACCAAGAATAGAGTTGTTTATAGATATAGTGAGTGATTAATTAATCTATAGTCTGTAAGTCTCTGCACTTAAACTATGGATATTTGAATATAACTACAACCTATCCTATATTTGTACTTTTGAATCCCATTCTAATCGCGGTGTGATAATATGTATGTTATCTGAAATTTCTGGAAGACTGAAACCTTATTTTGAAAAGTTCAGAAATGTGCTCTGATATACTTTATCGGCAAATGATCTTAATCGCGTAAACTTACGTTTAATATTATCCTGACGTTACGGTTATGACGTTACACCCGAGGTCGCAGGCAGAACTAGTGGCAGAGTCAGCCAGTGATGATAATATGATTGATAATCATGAGAATCAATAAATAAATATCTCAATAAATAAAAAACTTGTTACACAAATCGACCTAGTCCCACGGTAAGCTCAATCAAGGCTTGTGATGTGGGTACTTTGGGTCTTTGGGTACCAGGCGACGATATATATAATAGATAGATGCAGTATCGTCTACCGCTTTTAAAACCTTGTATGTGAAATAATATTGCTAGAGTAGTGTACCTTATTTTTTGCTGACTGTAACTTGCTCCAATGACCAGTATGACAAACCAACCTTGACAGCACACAGGTGGCTATTAATTTTTTCACCCGAATTTTAAAACGTGTTCCTACCATCACTCACACTTTTAGCTGTCCATAGACCTTATGCCTTTTATAATAAGGTCTATCGATGGACAGTGAAGTGTTACTGTTTGTATAGTCGCCATAAGATATATCAAAGCGGACACGATGTTCAAAAATATCTGAAAATGCACTCTAACGTCATGGCCATAAAGGCCTGCTCATATATTTGTGAGCACCTTAGCCGTCCAGATATACCATCGTAAACGTC
The DNA here is from genome assembly GCA_025490895.1 of Thaumatotibia leucotreta. Taxonomy (NCBI): domain Eukaryota; kingdom Metazoa; phylum Arthropoda; class Insecta; order Lepidoptera; family Tortricidae; genus Thaumatotibia; species Thaumatotibia leucotreta. The sequence goes on along the minus strand of JALPQI010000458.1, from coordinate 6,219 downwards.
ATTCCTTAGTAACCTTAACACCATACAATAAGATCTCTTATACGAGAACATAACGAGAAAATACTTTGCTAGAATTACTTTTCTATTCTTCGCCTAAATTAAAACATGTATGATCCGCCATCAAGTCAGAACCTCGGCTAAAGTCTATTTACAATGAACTTTAAAACTATGGCAGTAGGTTTCCTTTTCGAGAATTCAAATAGGAACGAGTGATCGTTTTCTTGTACTGAACCTGATTGATGTTGTAATTGCTATCAGCAAAAAAAACATGAGGGCATTGACCCCTACAAGTGGCGAAGTATGTTCAGAAGCTTAGTAATACAGACTGTCAATCTATAAGGGCATGCTACACCGTGGCTTAACTGTAATAACGTGGCGGCAACTCGTGGTAAACATGGTTAAAGGCTAAGCCACACCAGATGTGTGTGCAGCACGTGCACATACTCATTCATCATCATCAGCCTATGGTAGACCACTGCTGGACGTAGGCCTCTCCTATTAACTATGGATATAGACGCATTAGGAGGTAAATGCCCATAATCACGCTAGGCAAGCGGGTTGGCGATCGCAGTAATGTGTCCACTATGATGACGCTGCTGCACTTCATCAATCTTTTATCAAATAATGGTCAGTGACACTTCAATCCCTTAGTCGACTTTTACGACACCCGCAGAAGTTGAGGTGGTAACAAATGTATTCTTACTGCCGTCATCACACGGCTATCGGCACGTAGGCGTTGTAGCGTCGGAAATGTCATAGTAGATGGCACACCCCGTGCACGTCACGCGCACGTGCACGATACGCAAGCGATGTACCATCTAATATGACATTTACATAGTTACAAGGTGGATCGATGACCTGGTGAAGGTCGCAGGAGTGCGGATGCGGGTGACGCAGGACCGGTCATTGTGGCAATCTTGGGCGGGCGCTTACATTCAGCAGTGGACGTCTTTCGGCTGATGTAATGATAAAATAAATAAAATAAAATAAATATCTTGGGACATCTTACACAAATCAACCTAGTCCCACGGTAAGCTCAATTCAGGCTTGTGATGTGGGTACCAAGCGACGGTATATGTAATAGATAGATACATACAGATACTTAAATACATAGACAGCCATGACCAAGGAACAAATATTTGTGATAAATAAATACACAAATAATGCCCTCGCCGGATTTCGAATCCGGAACCTCCAGCTTCGTAGGCAGGGTCACTACCAACTAGGCTACGGAGGCTGACAATGATGATGATGATCATGTCTTTTCTAATAAGGTCTACCGATGTATAGTTAAGAATGTTGCATGTACAGCGTGACTGAGATTTATAAGGAACAAAACGCCGCTTTTTATCCGCAGTCCCTATTTTACTCGTCTCTGGTATGTAGAATTAATAATGTTTTATAGATTGCGAATGTCCTTGATTCCCAGTTATTCCAATTGGGTGTCTCGCCTCGCCCATTTGGGTGCCGATCGTAAAATTAATATGTTTATTTAAGACAATAGGGTAGGTACTTAGTACCTACGCACAATTTTATGAAGGTGCCCACTTAATATTATTTTAACATACCAACGTATTGGGACATTGGCCGTGTGGTAACGGCACTAAGAGTACATGTTTCTCCATTCCAACTTTTCCCATTGGTGTCGTCAGAGTCGACAAAGGGATTGAAGTGTCACTGACCATTTTATAGTCAAAATTATTAGAAAATATTCAGCAAATAGAACTTCAACTGATTTCTTCAATATCCCATCATCGTCATCACTATTGTCAGTCCCAGACTGGACAGACGAGAGATTAAATTGAATTTGAACTTCTTGTATACTATTCCTCTGCCAGTGTCGGTCACGTGTCATGTGTCTTATTATCAACACCATAAAGTTGAAAATACGTCGGAGGTACGTCACCTCAGTTACAGAGGGCTATTCTTTATTGTACAGAAGACACATGAAATACGGAGATACCAATTTGTACAAATACAATAGCTAACTTATCCCTATATCGTATAGTATATACAAGTTTAGAGGTCATACACCTTCTCTTAAGGACACATTGACAGTATCGATTCGCCGTATCGCTATCAGTTGCGATAACAGCTGCACCGACTTTCAGGATCCTTATACATTACGCTCGTACATATCGTACTGTTTATGGTTAATAGATAAACTAGCACTTTTATATTGAAGACTGGAGTACGGGCTACCCTTTTATTTCGTGGGGAAATGCGTTACGCATACCACCCGGGCGCAGGGGACAGACCCGGGTGGTTATGTGGGACTCCCAGGCTAATGAGGCCCTGGTCTACCCACTAAAACCCACGGTCTGCCGCCAAAACGCTTTAAGGGTCACGGGTACGCCTGAGCACACTTCCGCGACAGTACGGGCTACCCTATGGGTTCTCTGAGGGTGTCAGTGGGTGGCTGGGAGGTCAAACATCCTGTATCCCAAAACCTTTTTAAACCGAATCCTTAAAAAGGAGGAGGTTCTCAATTCGACTATATTTTGTTTGTTACCTCAGAACTTCCGACTGGGTGAAGATTTTGATGATTCTTTTGTTAAATTAAAGCTGATGGTTAACGATTGGTCCCATTTTAATTTGGTCTAGTTCTGACATTGGTATCCACGAGAAAACCATATAAGTCTTAACCCTTTGTACGGCACCGGTCTCAAAAGCGCTATATTTTTGTTTTTTTTTCTTGTACATAATTTTTCGTACTATATAATGGCGTTGAGGCTTGAACCCACGATTTATTCGAATCTTGCTTCGAGGGTTAAATTAGAGACACTTCGTTTTAATTGTGAGTAACATTCAAAGGATTTAAATATCCGCCTGTTTTAGCCAGGAATCAAACCCGCTAATTTGGTTACAAGAAAATCCGTATTTCTATTCTACTGAACAATGAGGGTTTTCGATAATTTTTCTGCCACCAGGCGGCGCTTCGTACGCACCTGGTCTCGACAGCTGTCAGATTCATACTATTCATAGGCACCTGGGCCTAAAATATTGAAATTCTATTTTATTTGGAAGAGAATTGATTTTGTAATGGATTACGACTAATACATGGTCGTCGAACTGAAGATTGAACTCTAAAACAGGCGCTCAAAGTCACTGGTATTCAAAATAATTACTTTAACTTTGTTAATTTCATGAGAATTGACTTGGAACTATTTTATTTATTTATTTTAGGTAACAATATGACTAAAGTAATAGTTTTCAGAATAAATAAACCTATAAATATGTTGAAAATTAAATGAGCGTATTTATTTTGACAGTTCGTTATACGGTCGGCTCAGTGCTGCCATCTCACCTCCCCATAGCGGCAGAAAAAGTATCAAAAACCCTCATTAAGGAAGAATCTGTCTTCTAAATAAAATAACGTAGTATCTTCAAAAATTGCACCGAAATTATCTGCTACTAACGTCTAAAAAATTGTGTAACACAAACGTGGTCATCAGCATTTGTGACAATGTAATTGTCCCAACCTGTCTCAGAGGTTTTTCCTCTGACAAATCAGTACTCGAATACAAGTAATACCGGTTTACGAGTACTATCATAATCTCATGCCGCGCCCTGCCTCGCCCGCTCGATAATCTATATTGTCTGATAGCTCTATCGCCCTGCTTAACGCTTTGTTTTCTATTATAAGGTATGAACTAATAAAAAAATGATCGGACGCTACGAACAAATAAAACGAGGAAGCCGCAAGCCATACTTAAATTGCCTTTCAAAAACGGTCCTGAATTTTAGTTGACAAGTGTCACCCCCTCTTCAATGCATCACGGCAATGACTTTCAAAATCAACCTATAAAAACTTAAACCGCGATTTAAAAATAGTTGTGATTGGTCCATCAAAGTTTTATTTGGCTACATTCTATAAACATTTGTCAAAGATGTTGCGCCGAAATATGCGCGGTGTTAAGAAAAGCGCTATGTTCTGCCCATCTTGGCACATTTGAACAATTGTTTTTGGGGGCATTTTTGAGCTGGCGTTAGACGTCCATGTTATATATGGTCGCAGATCGCACGCCATATAAAATTCTTTTTCAAAAACGGTCCTGAAATTTTGTTGTCATATGTTCTCATGAAATTAGCATGTTTCCAGTATTTTCTATGAAAAAATTCACCTGACGCGTATTCATTGACCGCGAGTGTATATGCTTAACCCGCTATTTAAAAATAATTGAGATTAGTTCATCAAAGTTTCGATATAGCCATATTTGAATTGAAAACTTTGTGCCGGCATAAATGCGCGGTTTTGCGCTTAAACCACTCGGCCGATGCAATCTCTTATTATAAGGGTAAACTTTGACTATACTCCAAGGGCAAGTAATACATGCATGGTACTATAGTCGCCGAATTCTAAGAATGAACTTTTGACAGTTCAGAAATGAGCCTTATATATATGACGTTAAGACTATCGGAAAAATGGTTAGTCTCACCCTCATATAAATAAGGTTCAATCTATACGAGTAACTGTCAAAAGTTCCTTCTTAGAAATCTCCAACTATAGTCAAGTGATGACAGTACAAGATTCGAAAAAATAAAAACAAATATAGAATGCAGGTTGAAGTTGAAACACGCAATACCACTAGGTACGGTCGAGGAATTTAATTTCGTACCTTGTCATAGTAGCTATAATATGACAGTCCTAGCAGCTTTCATATTGATTGTCACTGTGGCAAGGTACGAAATGGGTAGGAAATTAAATTCCTCGACTGTACATACATATGCCACTCCATACCCTCGATAAATGATCTATACTTAGGGTACATGCCCAACTGGCACTGTACCGTGACGTCATGGCCGCGGCTCAGATTTCACGGCCCCACCGGCGCCCGCGCAGCTGACTGGAATTCATTTACAATCAATCAATGAGTTTACATTAAGGTAGTTTACGTCAGCAGCTTTTTCGCTAAGTTTCGCTGCTACCCGCGAACACCGAAGCTCGTAAATTTCGGAGATTTGTCTTTGTCACTCCAACGAAGGCGTTATTAGAGTGACAGAAAAAATCCCCGAAATATGCGGACTTCGGCAGGCCTGGTCTGTCTGTGCGAAGCAATCTTTCTCTGTGACTCCCATTGACAGACAAGCCAAGCATCGCGAGAGATTTTGACCATCAGTCACCATCACGCACCTCTTGACTACATTCTCAATGTCATATTGATATTGCACTAAACCTTTTTTTTTTTCGAAATAATTTCATCGATAATAAAATTATGCGTAATAAGATTTTCTCTTGTCCACGCTTTATTTCGGACTAGTGACCCGCCTTGGCTTCGCACGGGTAAAATACTGATACTAAGACCTTCCACTTGGATCAAAAACTATTGAAAAAAACTGATTCAATATGTATCCGTTGCGTAGTTTTAAAAATTTAAGCATTCATAGGGACGGACAGGCAGCCACAGCGACTATGTTGTGATATGTTTTGAGACCTTTTTATGTCCTATGTTTATGTAAAATATGTGAGTTGCGTGAATAATATATAATAAGGTTGATTTTAACCTTGATCTTGAATCACACGAGGAGAAGGAATTGTTGGCCAATATTGTCAACTTTATTGTATTTACATGGCCTTTTACGTGGTTACGCGATTTTCCCTTTTATTTCCATGAACCAAGGAAAATATTGCGATACAGCCGTCTAGTACAAAACCTATTAGGATAACCCTCTAATGCATAAGACAGGCAAAAATGCATTTCAAATTTGAACCCTAACAGCAGTCAATAGAGTCCAAAACCAATGAAACCATATTTGGCTTCGTATGCATTAGAGGGATAAGATATTGGATTTGAAAGGATGTCTGTGGCTTTCCCTTTGCGATTAATTATTTATTAACCCTTTCTTTTTCGAATTAGGGTAAGTCGTGGGATGAAAATATCAATCTAACATGAACAGGTAATACAATTATACCACATAAGCCTAATATCTGATTAATTGATTATATTGGGTAAAACAAAAATAGTGGTCCGTTTAATTAAAGCACAATATTCAGTATTGTAATTTTTGTATGAAGTGCCGCAAGGGGGCAGATAGCCCAAACTATCTGAACGACCGACGCATGGGATTTTGTTTTTTTTTTTTTTCTAGTCTTAATAGTGTAGTATAGATATGAATTGAATATTTAGCAACTCATCACTAGTGTTGTACAGTGTTGTTGTTCTTACACTCATAACTTGCGTCGTAATCGTAACCCAAACTCAGCCCTAATGTAGTTTT
>JALPQI010000457.1:0-17077 GCA_025490895.1 Thaumatotibia leucotreta | reverse complement strand
GTAATGCCAGGTCAAATAGTATCGGAGTCGGATATACAATATACGTAGTTTCACTTGGTAGTAATGTCAATGCAGAACTGACAGTGGTTGAGACCATGACTACCATGAGCTTGTGCGCGAGTTTGCCAGCCTGCAGCGATCCACTCCCAACCCACGTTGGCAAACTTGCGTGCTGCTAGCTCAGAGTGCAATGTAGATATGCCAAATAGAGAAATGCCGTATATACAGTATATAAACTCACTAAAACCATTTATTAAAATCAGAGCACATCTAGGTGATAAATAACGTAGTGGTATATAAATTATTATTCTACGAAAAATAAAATTATACGTGATTTTATAATTGAATTTGTAATTATTATGTGCTTACTATTATTTTAACATAATTTTAATTTTTTATTTATTTTTATGATGTAACTAGTAAGTGCTTATGTGAATAAATACATTGAATTGAATAACAATTTTGACATTTATCTGGTTGTCAAGTTCCACACAGTCTGTAAAGCCGCGTATCCACCGGGCACACGGGCTCGCGAGGACCTGTCGAAACCATGACAAACTTTTAGAAAATATGTGCGTACCTACTATTATAGCAATTATTCGTACCTCCATAAAAAAAGGTTTACTTATTTATTTCGATTGACGTATCGGTAAATTGCAGCAACAGCAGTAACATCACTATTCCGTACAGGCAACAATGAAATTTGACATTTGCTCCATTATACCAACTGTCAACATTTACAGAACTTCATGTGCAAACAAACGTCAAAAACGACTTCTTACGATGCCTCTACGTGAAAAGTAATTTAAGCCGTTTATTTTGCGGTTTATGTAAAAGGTAACATTAAATGAGGACTAAATGGACGCAAAAAACAAACACTATTAAACAAACCGATCCATGACATTTATGATTAAAACTTGAAAATTCTTGGTTCTTGATAAATGCGGTCCGAACATGCATGGGATTATTTTTACGTATCAATTCCTCGCATTATATAGGCACTGGAACATTGGTATAGATAGGTATACATATTAGTCACTAGAATAAAACCTAAAAAAAAAACTGGTATCGTCCTTACCCGTTAACCTATCCTATTTAATTATTTTACTTTCGTCCAGGGACCGGTATTTTACAAAAACCCCGAAATAACCCAATATTTTAAAATGTTTTATACTCATTATGTACTCCCTAATATTTTATGTAATTTACGAATTATTTTTTTAAATTACTCCATTAAGTTACAATGTATACACCGAAGAACGAAAAAAGAACCGTTCTTTTTGTATGGAGAAAATAACGGTTCCGGTCCCTGCTTTCGTCTTTTCATGAACGATGAAGAAAAAACCAGGACTGAGCATGTCGGGCCAATTATCCCAAGTTTACGTATGTATAGGGGAGGTATACTCATGTTCTAGTGCCTACTAATGGTCACTTAGCTAAGCTGCAGACAGACAAACAGACATGACAAAACCATAAGAGTTCCTAGTTTAAACATGTGTGCGGAATCCTAAACATGTGGTTCGTAAGTAGGTAATATCCATTTTCTCAAACTTGCTACGGAATGTTGATGTTACTTACTTTAAATTAAACCCGGAAATACTATATATCCGGTGGCATATGCTAAGATGGTATGTAAAGAGATTTCATGTATTTATTTCACACCTAGGACTCCAAACAAACTGTCTTTTGTTTTGAAACGTCAAATTGTAACACTATGTCTTGACATTCAGCCACAGAAAAAAATAACCTAAGAACTAATGTCTATACCACCAGGTAAAAGGATACCTCAAACAGATTTAAAAAAAAGTTAGGCGCGAATGTATTTTTTTAATGTTGTACGATACTGTACTATTGGTTTATTTACAAATCAAATAGTATGGTTCGGCGAAATCAGTTCGTTTTATTTCATGGCAAGTTTGAGAAAAGCACTATACAAATCTCGGCGAGAAACAGGGTTACAGGCCGCGTATTCCTATCTGGCCTCAGTTCTTTCGGCCAGATATATCTACTTGCCCCTGTGACCCTTCGTTTCCCGTCCTCTATAGTAATGTACTATTATTTTTGTCCGGAGGATTACTCGCGCAAAATGAATTGTTATTTTCGCTATACTTATAAAAGTTTAATGAAACACGTTGTAGCAACCCAGAATTTAAACACAGCTGATATTTCTTGAATGACGTCACCACGGGCGCAGCTTGAGCTTACCGACTAGGTTGGTCAAAACCAGTCCATCTCAATGAATTATTAACTCTCGTATTTAGACCATGACTCTGACCTCGGCGCGGTCAAATACGCGAACTTTTTGTCTGTTTGTCTGTAGCCACACGTGTTTGTTTGGTAAAAAAATTAAGATATTTTATTTCCATAAGGACTAAGTGGCGTGAGATACGTTTGATGTCGTCGGGAATGATATGATTCATACTCGTATTACTCTACAGAATCATGACCGTCGATTGATTGTTGCGATAGATATTGCTTCCTATGTATCTATTCTAAAATGTGTTTTTAGGGTTGGTAAAATGGCAAAAACGGAACCCTTATAGATTCGTCATGTCCGTCTGTCTGTCTGTCCGTCTGTCCGTCTGTCACAGCCGATTTACTCGGAAACTATAAATGCTACAGTAGCGAAATTTGGTAAGGATATGTGTTGTATGAACCGCTACAGGATTATGATACTAAATTGTAAAAAAAAACCATTGGGTTGGGGGCCCTCCATACATGTAACTGAGAAATAGAAAAAAATTTTTAGTTGTATACAGGGTGGAAAAAGATTTTGGGTCAGTGAGGGCAGCTACCAGATTCCGTGTAGCTACGCGGAAATGGTCTTAGAAGACCTTCCCGCGATTTTCAATTAAAGAAGATTAGCGTTTTCAGATTTTGGAAAAAGTATACAGGGTGCCAGGAAATGGTCATTTTTGACAAACTTTTTTTTTGATGCCAATCGATCCTGTTTCTGTTCAGGATCAAAAGCTTGTATGGGACCAAAACAATTTTTTCGGCTAGAAAAGCCACAAATCGGGATTTAAAATTCCCATACAAATTGTATGAAAATTAAAAATTCACGCTTAATTTTTTATGCTAATCGATTCCATTCCTATCCAGTAACAATAGTTTCCTAGGGGTCAACTTACGGCAACGTAAAAAAAAAAAAAAAACTGTTTTCATGCATCGACTATGGGAAAAAAGTGAAAAATAATTACATTATCTGTGACGCTAATTAATGGTGCTAATGATTTCATACAGTATTATTATTATCATTTAGCATAGGACGACTAATTATCGTGACAGATAAAGTAATTAAGTTTTCACTTTTTTTCCGTAGTAAATGTATGATAACGGTTTTCTTGAAATTTTGGCTTTTTTGTACATTGCCATAAGTTGACCTGTAGGAAACTATTGGTACTGGATAGGAATGGAATCGATACGCATAAAAAAATAAGCGTGAAAAATTATTTTATAATTTTCATACAATTTGTATAGGAATTTTAAATCTCGATTTGTGGCTATTCTAGCCGAAAAATTTTTTTTGGTCCCATACAAGCTTTTGATCCTGAACAGAAACAGGATCGATTGGCATCAAAAAAAAAGTTTGTCAAAAATTACCATTTCCTCACACCCTGTATACTTTTTCCAAAATCTGAAAACGCTAATCTTCTTTAATTAAAAATTACGGGAAGGTCTTCTAAGACCATTTTCGCGTAGCTACACGAGATCTGGTAGCTGCCCTCACTGACCCAAAATCTTTTTCCACCCTGTATAAGCGTGTGGGGTATTAATAGAAAGGTCTTTGAAAATGATATGAAGGTTTACCAATCTCATTTTATATTTAAGCAAATCGTTTTCGAGATATCAGCTCTCAAAGTCTAAAAAATGTGTCCCCCCCCTCTATTTTTTAAACTACGCGATATAAAATTCTAAAAAAAATATTTGTTATGCACATTAATAAACTCTATCAACAATTTTTGGTTTGATTAAATTATCTCCTATAGTTTTTGAGGTAGGTTGATTTAACTGTATTTTTTAAATAGTAAATTGATAATGGTATTTTAGTAATAAATTGATAATGGTACGGAACCCTTCGCGCGCGTGTCCGGCTCGCACTTGGCCGGTTTTTTTGGATGTTGTAATTGGTAGGTACTATTCTATTAAATGTAGTTTAAATTAAATACGAATAGACTTGTTCTCGCTGAATGCTGTAGGTGATATTTATTAGGATGTCCCGTATTTAACGATTTTTTTAAATTAATAACGCATACCCCCTAAATCGTTTACTTTAACTCAAAACACTGAAAATAAATTTCAGTTCATTTCTGTAACTGCAACCCGTGCCGACTTTCATGCCATTTTCCTATACAATTTTTTTTTCTATGGCATTAACTTATAGTACTGCCTTATATTATAAACATTTTTTCATAAAATTAACTCTATGAGAACAGAAAAACAATATATTATTTATTATCAACTTACTGTCTGACCAAATTTTTCATAGTATTTTAGTAATTTGTATGGGAATTTTAGTTGAAAGTCGGCACGGGTTTCTGTTACAGGAATGAGCAGATTTTTTTCCCAGAGTGTTTTGAGGTTAAAGAAACCGACTTAGGGAGTATACGTTATTAATTCCTAAAATTCGTAAAATATGGGACACGTTAAATTATTTATATTTGGTTTTATTGACTAAGAAGAACCTTTTAGAAATTAGATTTAGTCTACATCGATTCATCAAACACTTAAAAAGCATACATTATATGTCTTGATCTTCCATTTCCTATATATCATCGTAGCAATTTGTTACGCGCACTCCTTTCATTGTTATACTTAATCCATTCAATACGCGTAGCTAAATAAAAATATTAGGGATCCGAAAGCTATTAAAACAAAACAGGTTTTGATCAGTATTTGAATAATTCGCCTAATTAAACTTAGTTCAAAACGATTCAATCAAGTAGGTACAATATTTAATTTTATTTGGTTATTTATTGGACTACATATCGCTCCACATACATTGCATTATTTCTTAAAGTATTGACAGTACTAAGCTTTATATTTGTACATTTCTTTACTTTATCTAAAGAGGTACCCGATGGAATATTTGTAGTCGGTAATTTCCAAGCAATATACCTAAAACCACAAATCGATCGGCTTTTCAGTAGGTACTGACATACAATTAATTATTGCGGTATATCATTTCATTTACTGCTGTGGCAATAAATGAAGTAAACAGTATTTGAAATATTCATTTCCTGGAACCCATAATTGGATAACTGTTTAGAAATAAATAAAATGCTATGGTTTACCATTTTACAACAACATTGCTTTACTCAACTAGCTAGAACTTATAAATACTTATACGTAAACGTGAGAAATTGCAATATTTCTCACGTTTACGTATAAGTATTTATAAGAAATATATTAAAGTATATAAGGTCCTAATTTATTAGATGCAGATATTTTTACAGCTGATAGTACTCGGTCTCTGGAGTATATTAAACCGTGAAACATTATAGCTTTTACGATGTTTTTTTGGAGAAAACCGAAAAACAAATTTGCTACGTAAAAACACCCTGTTAATGTGATTATCAAATGAAAACTCATTGAACAGATTCTAGTACCTCTTTCACGTACCACTTAACTGGAACTGGCCACTTCACGTGGATAAATTAAATACTTGATTGTCAATGTCATGTTATTTTCCGTTGGATTGTATCGTTTGATGACATGACAGACAGAGTGTTATTGTGACATGTGATACTGCACATGATGATTTTTTCTTGACGAAATTATAATTAATTTTTTTGTTAGGAAAATGAAATCAAAAAAGTTACATGAAAAGATTTCTTAATTTATATTTAAAGTTAATTATTTTAATGTAAAGTATCATGTGTTAAAATATCTGCATCTAATAAATTAGGACCTTATATAAGTAATATTTAGATCATTACAGTAAAAAAAATCTTAGGTTTGCGAGTTAAAAATAGCTTTATGACCTCTCATCCATCACTCTTGAATCCAGAATATACCATTCTTTTTCAAATAAGTGCGCACTATCCAAACGTATACAAATTCGTATTTTTTACGTCGCCCACGCAACCAGCTCACCTTGTGTAGTAACGAATTTTCGCACGCTTCCAATCAGATTGGTCATTCTTTTTTGCCACCCATTGTATTGGATTGAGGATCCCAAAAGGATGAGGGTAAAGCGTGGCTTAGTTTTAATTGATGGGCTCAAGTTCAAGTAGTCATTGATATGTTTCTTTTAAGTGCTGTATCAAAGATTATTATATTTATTATATAAAAGAAACATTAAATGATCAAAATGGACATTAAATGATCAACATTAATTGGATCTAAACGTTATTAAAAAAGCTCTGAACCTTCCTCATCGTAATAATTTATAGTAACTATGTACAATTGTATAGTTCGAGAAATATAAATTGGTAACTTTCTTCCTACATTACAGTAACAATAAACGTTCAATTTATATTTCTCGAACTATACGATGTTATCAATATCATACGTTCATATATTTTTTACATTATTTCTGTTTTTTCAAAAACGTCTTTTTTATTAGGGGTCCTTTGATTTCTAATAAAATAAATCGTCATAGCCATAACTACTAGGACTCTTGGTCTAAACCGTACCTACAGATTACTGTTTATCTTTTGGCTTACAACCTTGATTCTCGTGACATTATAACAGGCGATTCGTAGGCATCGACTAAGCAAATCGAACATTACCTTTACGCTTTGGTTTGATCCACAATTTTTTGTTTATACAGGAGGATGAAAAAGTCGTCGAGTTGGTTCAAAAATATGGGCCCAAGAAGTGGACCGTCATCGCGCGACACCTCAAGGGCAGAATAGGGAAACAATGCCGGTAAATACGATTATTTTAATACAACAATATATTTAATGTGTTATTTATAACTAACATCGGGGCTTTCCACATACGTCACATCACGTTCGATTTACCTATTCGGAGGGTGAATAAATAAATTGTAAAAACATTGCAGGCCTAACCGATGTAGAATATATTTCTTTTTATGTTAAGGGCACGTGGATCACGTCCTACGACGCGAAAATGGTCTTAAAAGTCGTTGGAGTTTACAGATTTCGGAAAAATCTTACAGGGCAAACATTTTTTGAAGAAGCTTTAAGACTGTTTTTTAACGTAGCACAGGATCTGGTAGCAGCCCTCACTGATCCTATTAGGAAATTCACCCTGTGTACATACACACTGTTACATAACAGCAATAACTTTTTTACTTTTTATAAGGCCAGCCGTACACCTATAAGTTCTTACGTAAGTTATAGGGACGGAGCTATACTAAGGAATGAGAGGTGAATATCACTCTCATTCCTTAGTATAGCCCCATCACTATAACTTACTTAAGAACGTACAGGTGCACGGCTGGCCTAAGGCATATCTCGATTATGTGTAACATATTGATAACAGAATATATTAATGTTTCAGAGAGCGATGGCACAATCACTTGAATCCTTCTATAAAGAAAACTGCATGGACGGAACACGAGGACCGCGTCATATACCAAGCGCACAAGCAGCTAGGGAATCAATGGGCTAAAATTGCCAAACTACTGCCGGGCAGGTGAGACTTAGTTTTTATTTAAATTGTATGTCCCATTATTTATTCATTATTGTTCAGAGTACCAACAGCTATTAATACAGCATGCATGTTTAACTTAATTAGGTTACAAAAAGCCAATTACAGTTTCCCACCAACAGTAGCTAATTGGGAGTATTATGAAACAGTTATTGTCATCGACATCACACTTTTGTGGTTAGATTAAACAAATAAATAACATAGGACAATCTTTCATAAATCGACCTACTCTCACGGCAAGCTCAGGTGAAGCTAAGAAGCATTACACATATATAGATACTCTTACATGTAGTCGAACCCAGGACGTCCAGATGCGTAGGCACAGTCACTACGGACTAGGCTACGGAGACCATTAATTGTAAAATTGAATTTGAAATAAACTACTTAATCTTTTCGATGCCATGTCCAATACAAAAAACCTGCGTTTAGAATATATCAGTCATTTGCGTTCGAAAGCTCCAAATCATTGATCAATATCGACGAAATGTAGTTTGGTACAGGTCATCTCTTCGCATCTATATTTTGAAAATGTACCGCATTTTTCCAGGACGGACAATGCAATAAAGAACCACTGGAACTCGACTATGCGGCGCAAGTTCGAGCCAGAGCTGATGGATAGCTTCGAGAGCCTTCGACGGCGCGGGCGGGTAAAGCGCGATCCTAACTCTGACCAAAGTGATACACTGCAGAGGGTGCAAGTCGCATTTAACGATGTTAGTCGCTTTTCATGTTTTTCGTTTCCTGTACCCTTAGCACAACAATTTCGCGATAATATCCCGAATAAGAGTTGAGATTTCACAGCCACTTCACAACCTTTTGTTGGTTATAATTAAAATTTGGGTCTTAGAATCATATACAAATTACAGGTGTATGGTGTCTGATTATACCTAAATGGGAGTTGGGTATGAAATCTCATAAATTTACTTGTCCCTGTCCAACTGTACTAATTAAATAGTGACGGGTATATCGCGCCTGCGAAATTGTTCCACCATACTTGTGCTTGGGGTGCTGAGGCCACTGCATAACAATTCACTAGTCATTTTTCAAGTGGAAGACTTTTTCTAGTAAGAGGGGTGGAAAAGAGGCTTTCGCTTGATATATGAGTTGTTATTAGTTATGCAATTGGTGGGCCCGCTTATGACGTTTTGGATGGTTTGTTATAGTTAAATAAGTATGTTATAATATTTTATTTAGAAATATTTCTAATTCTTTTGGTATACATATTTAATGAGATTATTAATTATTCTCTTCCAAAATGACATAACATGAAAAGGTGAATATTGATAATTTTGCCGCAGCGCAAAATTGTTATCAATATTTGCCACTTTTTCTTTTTCTTTGCTAACTTATCTTGAACATCATTTTGGCTTTATCTGTGTTCTCATTATTAATGTTCTGATCCATAGCATTCCCTTTCTTACCATCATTCTGGACTTATAATTCATCATCTATCTGGACGGAAATAAATTTCCTATAATATTTAATTAATTTAAATCTTTATTTTTTGGACACCAATTTTTGTGCTTACACTTACATACTTTTATATTCCTACATATTTCATATCAAATCATTATTGAATACTGCTTTAGAAAATAATAAACCCTATTATTTTATTCATGAAGTTAATAAAGGTTTGTTTTCCTATTTCCGTATCATATAAAAAAACAATATAATTTCTTAGTTCAGATTCTGCAGACTTTTCATTGGTTCATATCACAAGGCTTGGTTATCATATCAATTCTTTGACTGTTTGCTTTCTTGTTTTTCTAACCTTTCTTGACAAATCTTTTTTCGGCTTTAACTATTCATCAAAGTAATATAATGATTGCTTATATTGCAGTGTTATTGTAAAATTGAGTGTATTACCTTGGTCACATATTTTTACTTTGATAAGGAAATAGGAATTATATTCTCGTCATTACTATGATTTATAAAAAAACACAAAATATTTACAGGGTAAAACTAGCAGTTGTGAATAGATTCGTATACATTTGGTGGTAGCTTTTAGAAACGCATTGTATCATAAATTAACTAAATTCACGCTTGTAATGGAAAGTAATTAATTTGAGCCATTTTTTTGAACGTAAATTGGTATTCTTAAGCCTTCGTATGCCTTAACGTAGATTCGCGGACCAGAAAACTTAAAAAACAATATTTGCGGTACACGAGAGGTTAAGGCTCATTCTGCAATCCTAAATAAATAGTACTTTGAACAGCATTTTATTAATAATAAAATTACATTTTAAGGACTGGGATTCATTCAATGACTCAAGTCAAAGCGGCTCAAGTCAGCCAGCCTCAAAACAAGTTATGCGTTTCCGGCAACTATTGAAAGACCAACTCAACAACATCCAGCAACAAACGCTTGTGCGAGTGAAGTCGCCAGATCGCGGCAATTTAGTTGCCGCCGATGTGGAGATTTGTGAATCGCCGTTCAAGTAAGTATTGCATACTCATACACCTGTGGGCGTGAGTTTTGGGCAACTGCTGAAAGCCACGGCGATAGAAATATAAGCCCGTTGTTAGCGTTGGGTTTTCTAGTCAAAAACTTATTTGAGAACTTTAATACACTAACTATTAGATATCTAGTGACCCTTGATGCCAATTACGAAGAATTTTAAGTATAATACACACTTTAAAGAGGAAATTTTAAGTGTAAAAAATATAAACCTAATTCGGGCATACAAATGTAGTACAGTTTACAAAGATCATCCTATGCAATGTCATTTTGACAGATTGCTTATTGCTGTCGGGCATAAATGAGTTGGGGTATATTTCGAAACCCAAATATAAAATCCGTAGTTAATTTATTTATGCGTAGCTGAGTGGTGTTATTACACATTACACACACATATAACACATTTTATTGTTATTTTATGATATTTATCTTACTGAGAAAAATCTAAAGTCTACCATACTAAAAAATGCGTTTATTTTCAGATTCATTAACCTGGAAACGTTGCCCACTGATTCCCCTCTTAAAAGTTATCTATCTAACGCATCGGGTACTTCTAACAAAGATAACGTTGGTGAGTATTTCGGTCGTTCTCAATTTATACTTTTGTGACTATAGCTTTTTTTAAAAGAACATAAATATTAGAGTGCCCATATTTTACGAATTTTAGAAATTAATAACGCATACCCCCTAATTCGGCTTTTTTAACCCCAAAACACCCTGAAAAAAAAAACAGATCATTCCTGTAACAGGAACCCGTGCCGACTTTCACCTGAAATTCCCATACAAATTACTATGAAAAAAATATTTTTTTTGAGGTATCAGAAACCGATTTAGGGGGTATGCGTTATTAATTTCTAAAACTCGTAAAATATGGGACACCCTAATAAATATATAGTTTTAATCAGGAATGTAGAACGATATTAAATATAAGTAAAATATTTCAGTAACGTATGCCGTGCAACCAGACTCTACGCGGGAGATAGTGGTCCCATCGTCGGTCTACATGAGTCCGAAGAAATCCTCCGTCACTAACAGCCCGCCACCAATACTGCGAAGAAAAGCTAAGAAGAACATGATCACCCCTAACCATAACGTGAGTTAATGTATTGTATCGAGTCATATTACTTATTCTCATCTGGAGGATTGAATACTGAAAGTGTTAAATACCGGTTATATGTCCAATCCAATCCAGTTTGGGTCGAGAAAAACAAGTTACTACGTGAAGATTGCATTTCCCGGCACTGTGCCGAAATATCGGATGATCAAAAATAGTTACATCAGAGGACTTGAAGATGAGGATTTCCTGCCAAGTTGCTAAAATAGGTAACAAGGCCGGGAATCCGTTTTCACGTCGTGGCATGTATAGTGCTTTTCTCAAACATACAAAGAAATACAAAAAAAAAAATTCACAATGTTGTCGAAATTAAAAAAAAAAGTTTCTTTGAAGGCCTAGGCCTGAAAAGTGTTATGAAATTCCATTTTCATCCCAGTGAGTTACTGCGCCCTAAAAGCGATACTTCAGAGTCTATTTTAAGGAAAGACAATATTTCATTGAACCTAGAAGCGTGTGAGACCTAATAGATCTGTTTATTGGCAGAGTATCAATGTCCATTATTTAAATTCGGGTCTCAACTAGTACATTTCGATACAAGGGCAAAAAAAAAAATCCACGAGGGTGTAAGTTGGAGCCCTAGTGAAACGTGGGCGACAACCACCCGAGTTAAAAAGAAGTTTTTACACGTGTATCGAACGACTTTTTTCATAACAAGTGCCTTAAAAAGAGAACTTTACGCGCAAAGTTTACTTTTCCCCTCACTAGCTCGTAAAGCGCTCGTTTATCGTTTAATACGAGCGGGTAAAAACGCTTTTTACACTCTTGTGAATAAAGTAATTTGACATTGCTCTAATTCCTATAGCCTCCTAGTGCCTAGTATAAGTGGATCTGTATGACCGTAGTAAACATGCGCAATCGGAGCTCACATGTTAAATTGGTCGTTCTCATGGGTGACTTTGTAAGCCATTGGCTATACTTAAATTCCAGAAGTAACTCTATTCTACGATACGTTTCGACATTGAGTTTTAAATGATTTCTTTAAGTTAATTTACATTTGGATGAGATTTTTAATCATATTTCCTCGCGATAGTGAGGGGAAAAAAGTTGTATTACACTTGGCGGCAAAGTTTGTTCAACTCTCGTGCCTTGAGACCTTCGCAATGCTCAAGATTCCAGTTTTTGAACCACTCGCTACGCTCGTGGCTCAATTTTGGAATCTTTCGCTAGCTCAGGTCTCAATATTGGCACGACAGTTAAACAACAACTTTGCCCCCTTGTATAATAAATAACTATTTCCGCACTAGTTAGGAAAATTACTTTACAAGTAGACAGAAAGCCTGTATAAACTAAAAAGGAAACAGTTGTCAATTACCTTACAGTCGATATCAAGTATAAGTTTCCGACTTGGTCCATAAAATGACAGACCATACAACGCTGCCATTTCTTGCTGTTTGTTCTTACTCTTAAGTACTTTTTACTTTTCAGGCGTGGTCAGAGACGATAAACAAGGCGATGGAGACGACCGGAGCGACGCCGATCAAAGCTCTGCCGTTCAGTCCTTCTCAGTTCCTCAATTCGCCTGCCGCTCTATCTTTCCCTCCATTTGAGGCCACGCCCTCTTCGTTATCGCAACAGCTGCATACGAGGGTAAGAACATTTTCTTGTAATTAACAAAATTTCTTTGCGCTTGTTGGTACCATGATCTGCAGCATTGCTTGTCATAAACCAAAGGTACACCACAATACCAGTTACCGATAAATTGCCAGCTAAGTTTTATTATATGGGAAGTGTTATAGTTGGAAGCTCTATATATAATGTTAGCTATCAAAAAGAAAAAAAATCGCTGGATTGACAATAGTTTACATGCCTCACAACGCATATTGGCAAACTTCTATTGTGCAAATCTTTACCAAGCCATTTTTCTTATACTTGACTAATACGACTAACAGATGACGGTGCACGGTAATAGTGGTACAAATTAAGCAAAAAAACGTCTAAAACGCAATTAAAGGGTAGATGTAAAAAATTGTTACTTATTATACAAGGGGGCAAAGTTGTTGTTTAACTGTCGTGCTAATATTGAGACCTGAGCTAGCGAAAGATTCCAAAATTCAAAAACTGGAATCTTGAGCATTGCGAAGGTCTCAAGGCACGAGAGTTGAACAAACTTTGCCGCCAAGTGTAATACAACTTTTTTCCCCTCACTATCGCGAGGAAATATGATTACAAATCTCATCCAAATGTAAATTATCTTAAAGAAACCATTTAAAACTCAATGTCGAAACGTATCGTAGAATAGAGTTACTTCTGGAACTTAAATATAGCCAATGGCTTACAAAGTCACCCATGAGAACGACCAATTTAACATGTGAGCTCCGATTGCGCATGTTTACTACGGTCAGACAGATCCACTTATACTAGGCAATAGGGGGCTATAGGAATTAGAGCAATGTCAAATTACTTTATTCACAAGTGTGTAAAAAGCGTTTTTACCCGCTCGTATTAAACTATAAACGAGCGCTTTACGAGCTAGTGAGGGGAAAATACATATTTAAGGGCTTAGTCAAAACACACTATCGTTTCCAAGGCTAGTCATAAAAACTATATGGGCATCTTCGTAACACAAAAATATGACGATAAGTTTTATTTTGATTAAAGAAGGTCTTCTATTATTCTAACTATGATTTTTTTTACAGTCATCCCTAAAAATGTACCATTCTTTTTAAAAAATGGTCATGAGATGTATTATTTTCCAGGATTGGGGTCCACTAGCGAGCCCGTTGCTCCACACGCCGACGCCCGCGCTCGGGTGCAGCCCCAACCTCACGCCTATCAACAGCCACACCAAACACAAGAGTAACACACCCAAGTAAGTTCATCGGTTTTACGAAATAATCTTACATAAATCTTGCAATCTTATTGCTCTGTGAATCGTAACTTCTATATCGGTTTTGAGCGTCTAGCCTGCGGTGCGGATAAATCAATATAGTTTCAGATTTCTAAGAATGAACATTTGACAGTTTAGAAATGAGCCTTATATATATGATGTTAACACTATCGGAAAAATGATGAGTCTTACCTTTTTATTAATAAGGATTAATCTATAACTGTGAAAAGTTCATTCTTAGAAATCGGTAACTATAATTAGCATCCAGAAGGTTAAGCATTAATAGTCAAATCTAAAAATATACACAGACGATATTGTCAGTCAGTAACTTAATTATATATGTGAGTAAGGATAGTAAGGAAAATAGTTTACTCAAATTAATTTTATTTAAAACCTGACTTTCAAAATAAAAGCTATGAGTATGTAACGATCGATTACTTTATAGAAGATTGATGCCAATCGTCCGATAACGATTAGACGACGTTAAAAAAGCAACAGAATGCCTTGAGTCTTAAACCGTTCTTTATCTACCCAATAACTAATTTACTCTTATTTAACCCTACATCGATTTCCAGAACTCCCACACCATTCAAAATCGCCATGGCAGAAATCGGCAAGAAGTCAGGGCTAAACTACGAGCCATCGAGTCCGGGGCTGCTCGTCAAAGACATAACGGAAATTATTGAGCGCGAGGAATCTGATAGTACTGTGCAGCTCAATGATTCCATGCTGTCGTCCACTGCTGATCAGGACGGGAATGCTGCTCAGGTAATTTCGTTAATTCCGTCTTCGAATTCTCAAAGATCAGTAGAAAAACCAGGTCTGAATCAGCCGTCTTCAAAATTCTAGTAGCAAGAAGTTGGGGGAACTGAGAGTTGAGTCTGGGTTCGCTTGTCAAAGAAATAATATAGTTGCCGATTTATAAGAATGAACATTTGACAGTTTAGAAATGAGCCTTAGGTATATATATATATATATATATATATATGAAAAATTGGTGAGTCTCATATTAAAAATGATTAATCTATAACTGTCAAAAGTCATTCTTAGAAATCGGCAACGTATCGTTGAGAAGGAGGATTCGGGTAACTCTGTGCTCAACGAATCCATGCTATCCTCCACTCCGATCCGAGAATACTGTTCAAATATTTTTTTATGGTTGTACGTTTTTTCCTAGACAACATTTTCGCAGAATATTGGTTCAAAGAAAATATTTCTCGTATTTTCGTTTCATAGAGTTATCATTTTTCAGGGCTGTTACATTGTATAATCTGGTTTTGTATATTTTTTATTGTTCAGATATGTAGTTCTTAGAATTTCGTTTCATAACGTATTCAATCAAATATTATTAATTCGTATAGTATTTAGTGTCCATAACCAGTTGTTTCAAAAACTGAATATTCATAGAATGTTGTTTGTCATTGTATCAAACTTAATATTTTTTATTCAGTCATAATTAAACTATAGAATTATCATTACATACCATTATACAAATACAAAAGAAATACCTTTGTCCAAAGAATTTTAGTAAGCGATTTAGACCTGGGAACCGGTCGACGAAGCCTCGATGTGCGGGGCTTCTATTTCTGCTCTAAGGGATAAAAGGTACCTATCCAAGTTAGAGTAGGGGAGGTACAAATTTGTTATTTTAATGCGGGGGGCTCCGCCCCTGAGCCCTCGTTGTGGGGGGCTACGAACGCCCGTCCCCCCTTTTTTGGTTTCGCAAGGATAACGATACGTAAACAATTAATTAAAAGTAAGCAGGTATTTTATTTATCCGGGAAACTACGCTCGAAACCTAACCAATCCAAGTCGGTTTTACCCTGATTTCTTACTTGGATTGGTTAGGTTTCGAGGCTAGAACGGATTGAAAGGCTAACTAACCTAACCTAACCTACTTTGCCTACAACCTACCTACTTTTTCTGGTAGCAGTTTGGTTTTTTTTAGTGGTAGGGCGAATCAGTGTTTACGAAACAAAATACATGAAATATGATGAGTCATATTTAGATGAGTATTTTTAGGTAAGAATATTACTATGCAATAAAGTAAATAGTGGAACTAAATATTATATAAACTTGTGACTATAAAACAATAATCTATGAAATCAGTGCCTACAAAACAAAAATACATGAATGTAATTCTAGTGTTTGGTTACTTTGTAAAATAAAAAAGTTAGATAGCAATATACATGGAACTGAATGTCTGTGAAATATGTTTTAAGCAATTGAATAGTTTATGAAACAATAATATTGGAACAGAAAGTATATGATCCAAATAATATATGAACAAATTTCCGTGAAACGAAATTCTATGAAACTTCTGTCTATGAAACAGTGTGCCACCATTTTTTTAATCCTTTCTATACCATTGAAGTGGTAGATGGTGGAAAGATGGTGTTGTAATGGAAAAGGATTAATTATCATCATACGTCGCACGCATCATATGTCGCACTCTAGCGGGCAGTTTCGTGGCAACGTACAAAAAAATCTTAACTTACGAGTATTAAAATGTATTTAGTATTTGTAACAGTTTATTTGAATTTGTTGAAAAGAAGCAAAACGTGTATTCGCTATAGCCAGCGTAGAAGAGGAAGTGAAGTTTATTCATACACAATTAAACATTTCTCCGAGATAAAAAATAACATACAATTTTTTCAAAATTCGAATTTGCCAATGCAGTCTTCCTTTAATGTAATAAATAAGACTATGAACAAATTGTCAAAAGTACGCCTGCACCCTAAAGGAAAACAAGTATATCTGAAATTACAAAGTGTCTTAAAATCGAATCCCGGGAATCGACACTAAAAATGATAAATAGTCAAATTTAAAACGAAGAGGTTGAGACTACAAATAATGTTAACCAAAACACACTTCATTGACCGTTGACCGCCGGCAATTTAGAAAAAATATTAATAATATATTCGCATAAAATATCTACTTAAGTCAATTAAATATTTCACATACTAGTCAATTGTATTTTTATTTAAAATTGAATGAATACTAAAAAATAATAAGTTACTAACATACTACCATAGTTTCTAAGATATTTAGAATTGTA
>JALPQI010000456.1:0-14572 GCA_025490895.1 Thaumatotibia leucotreta | reverse complement strand
CTCTACCTTGCACCGAGCTCTCTATAGAGTCGGGCGAAGCCCGACACGGGACAGCGCGCTCCGCGCGCTGCTCTACCTTGCATCGCGAGCTCTATATAGAGTCGGGCGAAGCCCGACACGGGACAGCGCGCTACGCGCGCTGCTCTACCTTGCACCGAGCTCTCTATAGAGTCGGGCGAAGCCCGACACGGGACAGCGCGCTACGCGCGCTGCTCTACCTTGCACCGAGCTCTCTATAGAGTCGGGCGAAGCCCGACACGGGACAGCGCGCTACGCGCGCTGCTCTACCTTGCACCGAGCTCTCTATAGAGTCGGGCGAAGCCCGACACGGGACAGCGCGCTACGCGCGCTGCTCTACC
Source organism: Thaumatotibia leucotreta (assembly GCA_025490895.1). NCBI lineage: Eukaryota > Metazoa > Arthropoda > Insecta > Lepidoptera > Tortricidae > Thaumatotibia > Thaumatotibia leucotreta. Next base: position 14,213 of record JALPQI010000456.1, on the reverse strand, counting down.
TTGCACCGAGCTCTCTATAGAGTCGGGCGAAGCCCGACACGGGACAGCGCGCTACGCGCGCTGCTCTACCTTGCACCGAGCTCTCTATAGAGTCGGGCGAAGCCCGACACGGGACAGCGCGCTCCGCGCGCTGCTCTACCTTGCATCGCGAGCTCTATATAGAGTCGGGCGAAGCCCGACACGGGACAGCGCGCTACGCGCGCTGCTCTACCTTGCACCGAGCTCTCTATAGAGTCGGGCGAAGCCCGACACGGGACAGCGCGCTACGCGCGCTGCTCTACCTTGCACCGAGCTCTCTATAGAGTCGGGCGAAGCCCGACACGGGACAGCGCGCTCCGCGCGCTGCTCTACCTTGCATCGCGAGCTCTATATAGAGTCGGGCGAAGCCCGACACGGGACAGCGCGCTACGCGCGCTGCTCTACCTTGCGTCGAGGGCTCTATGCCCGACACGGGGCTGCTCTACCTTGCATCGAGGGCTCTATGCCCGACACGGGGCTGCTCTACCTTGCACCGAGCTCTCTATAGAGTCGGGCGAAGCCCGACACGGGACAGCGCGCTACGCGCGCTGCTCTACCTTGCACCGAGCTCTCTATAGAGTCGGGCGAAGCCCGACACGGGACAGCGCGCTACGCGCGCTGCTCTACCTTGCACCGAGCTCTCTATAGAGTCGGGCGAAGCCCGACACGGGACAGCGCGCTACGCGCGCTGCTCTACCTTGCACCGAGCTCTCTATAGAGTCGGGCGAAGCCCGACACGGGACAGCGCGCTACGCGCGCTGCTCTACCTTGCACCGAGCTCTCTATAGAGTCGGGCGAAGCCCGACACGGGACAGCGCGCTACGCGCGCTGCTCTACCTTGCACCGAGCTCTCTATAGAGTCGGGCGAAGCCCGACACGGGACAGCGCGCTCCGCGCGCTGCTCTACCTTGCATCGCGAGCTCTATATAGAGTCGGGCGAAGCCCGACACGGGACAGCGCGCTACGCGCGCTGCTCTACCTTGCACCGAGCTCTCTATAGAGTCGGGCGAAGCCCGACACGGGACAGCGCGCTACGCGCGCTGCTCTACCTTGCACCGAGCTCTCTATAGAGTCGGGCGAAGCCCGACACGGGACAGCGCGCTCCGCGCGCTGCTCTACCTTGCATCGCGAGCTCTATATAGAGTCGGGCGAAGCCCGACACGGGACAGCGCGCTACGCGCGCTGCTCTACCTTGCACCGAGCTCTCTATAGAGTCGGGCGAAGCCCGACACGGGACAGCGCGCTACGCGCGCTGCTCTACCTTGCACCGAGCTCTCTATAGTGTCGGGCGAAGCCCGACACGGGACAGCGCGCTACGCGCGCTGCTCTACCTTGCACCGAGCTCTCTATAGAGTCGGGCGAAGCCCGACACGGGACAGCGCGCTACGCGCGCTGCTCTACCTTGCACCGAGCTCTCTATAGAGTCGGGCGAAGCCCGACACGGGACAGCGCGCTACGCGCGCTGCTCTACCTTGCACCGAGCTCTCTATAGAGTCGGGCGAAGCCCGACACGGGACAGCGCGCTACGCGCGCTGCTCTACCTTGCACCGAGCTCTCTATAGAGTCGGGCGAAGCCCGACACGGGACAGCGCGCTCCGCGCGCTGCTCTACCTTGCATCGCGAGCTCTATATAGAGTCGGGCGAAGCCCGACACGGGACAGCGCGCTACGCGCGCTGCTCTACCTTGCGTCGAGGGCTCTATGCCCGACACGGGGCTGCTCTACCTTGCATCGAGGGCTCTATGCCCGACACGGGGCTGCTCTACCTTGCACCGAGCTCTCTATAGAGTCGGGCGAAGCCCGACACGGGACAGCGCGCTACGCGCGCTGCTCTACCTTGCACCGAGCTCTCTATAGAGTCGGGCGAAGCCCGACACGGGACAGCGCGCTACGCGCGCTGCTCTACCTTGCACCGAGCTCTCTATAGAGTCGGGCGAAGCCCGACACGGGACAGCGCGCTACGCGCGCTGCTCTACCTTGCACCGAGCTCTCTATAGAGTCGGGCGAAGCCCGACACGGGACAGCGCGCTACGCGCGCTGCTCTACCCTGCACCGAGCTCTCTATAGAGTCGGGCGAAGCCCGACACGGGACAGCGCGCTACGCGCGCTGCTCTACCTTGCACCGAGCTCTCTATAGAGTCGGGCGAAGCCCGACACGGGACAGCGCGCTCCGCGCGCTGCTCTACCTTGCGTCGAGGGCTCTATGCCCGACACGGGGCTGCTCTACCTTGCATCGAGGGCTCTATGCCCGACACGGGGCTGCTCTACCTTGCACCGAGCTCTCTATAGAGTCGGGCGAAGCCCGACACGGGACAGCGCGCTACGCGCGCTGCTCTACCTTGCACCGAGCTCTCTATAGAGTCGGGCGAAGCCCGACACGGGACAGCGCGCTACGCGCGCTGCTCTACCTTGCACCGAGCTCTCTATAGAGTCGGGCGAAGCCCGACACGGGACAGCGCGCTACGCGCGCTGCTCTACCTTGCACCGAGCTCTCTATAGAGTCGGGCGAAGCCCGACACGGGACAGCGCGCTCCGCGCGCTGCTCTACCTTGCATCGCGAGCTCTATATAGAGTCGGGCGAAGCCCGACACGGGACAGCGCGCTACGCGCGCTGCTCTACCTTGCGTCGAGGGCTCTATGCCCGACACGGGGCTGCTCTACCTTGCATCGAGGGCTCTATGCCCGACACGGGGCTGCTCTACCTTGCACCGAGCTCTCTATAGAGTCGGGCGAAGCCCGACACGGGACAGCGCGCTACGCGCGCTGCTCTACCTTGCACCGAGCTCTCTATAGAGTCGGGCGAAGCCCGACACGGGACAGCGCGCTACGCGCGCTGCTCTACCTTGCACCGAGCTCTCTATAGAGTCGGGCGAAGCCCGACACGGGACAGCGCGCTACGCGCGCTGCTCTACCTTGCACCGAGCTCTCTATAGAGTCGGGCGAAGCCCGACACGGGACAGCGCGCTCCGCGCGCTGCTCTACCTTGCATCGCGAGCTCTATATAGAGTCGGGCGAAGCCCGACACGGGACAGCGCGCTACGCGCGCTGCTCTACCTTGCACCGAGCTCTCTATAGAGTCGGGCGAAGCCCGACACGGGACAGCGCGCTACGCGCGCTGCTCTACCTTGCACCGAGCTCTCTATAGAGTCGGGCGAAGCCCGACACGGGACAGCGCGCTCCGCGCGCTGCTCTACCTTGCATCGCGAGCTCTATATAGAGTCGGGCGAAGCCCGACACGGGACAGCGCGCTACGCGCGCTGCTCTACCTTGCACCGAGCTCTCTATAGAGTCGGGCGAAGCCCGACACGGGACAGCGCGCTACGCGCGCTGCTCTACCTTGCACCGAGCTCTCTATAGAGTCGGGCGAAGCCCGACACGGGACAGCGCGCTCCGCGCGCTGCTCTACCTTGCATCGCGAGCTCTATATAGAGTCGGGCGAAGCCCGACACGGGACAGCGCGCTACGCGCGCTGCTCTACCTTGCACCGAGCTCTCTATAGAGTCGGGCGAAGCCCGACACGGGACAGCGCGCTACGCGCGCTGCTCTACCTTGCACCGAGCTCTCTATAGAGTCGGGCGAAGCCCGACACGGGACAGCGCGCTACGCGCGCTGCTCTACCTTGCACCGAGCTCTCTATAGAGTCGGGCGAAGCCCGACACGGGACAGCGCGCTACGCGCGCTGCTCTACCTTGCACCGAGCTCTCTATAGAGTCGGGCGAAGCCCGACACGGGACAGCGCGCTACGCGCGCTGCTCTACCTTGCACCGAGCTCTCTATAGAGTCGGGCGAAGCCCGACACGGGACAGCGCGCTACGCGCGCTGCTCTACCTTGCACCGAGCTCTCTATAGAGTCGGGCGAAGCCCGACACGGGACAGCGCGCTCCGCGCGCTGCTCTACCTTGCATCGCGAGCTCTATATAGAGTCGGGCGAAGCCCGACACGGGACAGCGCGCTACGCGCGCTGCTCTACCTTGCGTCGAGGGCTCTATGCCCGACACGGGGCTGCTCTACCTTGCATCGAGGGCTCTATGCCCGACACGGGGCTGCTCTACCTTGCACCGAGCTCTCTATAGAGTCGGGCGAAGCCCGACACGGGACAGCGCGCTACGCGCGCTGCTCTACCTTGCACCGAGCTCTCTATAGAGTCGGGCGAAGCCCGACACGGGACAGCGCGCTACGCGCGCTGCTCTACCTTGCACCGAGCTCTCTATAGAGTCGGGCGAAGCCCGACACGGGACAGCGCGCTACGCGCGCTGCTCTACCTTGCACCGAGCTCTCTATAGAGTCGGGCGAAGCCCGACACGGGACAGCGCGCTACGCGCGCTGCTCTACCCTGCACCGAGCTCTCTATAGAGTCGGGCGAAGCCCGACACGGGACAGCGCGCTACGCGCGCTGCTCTACCTTGCACCGAGCTCTCTATAGAGTCGGGCGAAGCCCGACACGGGACAGCGCGCTCCGCGCGCTGCTCTACCTTGCGTCGAGGGCTCTATGCCCGACACGGGGCTGCTCTACCTTGCATCGAGGGCTCTATGCCCGACACGGGGCTGCTCTACCTTGCACCGAGCTCTCTATAGAGTCGGGCGAAGCCCGACACGGGACAGCGCGCTACGCGCGCTGCTCTACCTTGCACCGAGCTCTCTATAGAGTCGGGCGAAGCCCGACACGGGACAGCGCGCTACGCGCGCTGCTCTACCTTGCACCGAGCTCTCTATAGAGTCGGGCGAAGCCCGACACGGGACAGCGCGCTACGCGCGCTGCTCTACCTTGCACCGAGCTCTCTATAGAGTCGGGCGAAGCCCGACACGGGACAGCGCGCTCCGCGCGCTGCTCTACCTTGCATCGCGAGCTCTATATAGAGTCGGGCGAAGCCCGACACGGGACAGCGCGCTCCGCGCGCTGCTCTACCTTGCATCGCGAGCTCTATATAGAGTCGGGCGAAGCCCGACACGGGACAGCGCGCTACGCGCGCTGCTCTACCTTGCACCGAGCTCTCTATAGAGTCGGGCGAAGCCCGACACGGGACAGCGCGCTACGCGCGCTGCTCTACCTTGCACCGAGCTCTCTATAGAGTCGGGCGAAGCCCGACACGGGACAGCGCGCTACGCGCGCTGCTCTACCTTGCACCGAGCTCTCTATAGAGTCGGGCGAAGCCCGACACGGGACAGCGCGCTCCGCGCGCTGCTCTACCTTGCATCGCGAGCTCTATATAGAGTCGGGCGAAGCCCGACACGGGACAGCGCGCTACGCGCGCTGCTCTACCTTGCACCGAGCTCTCTATAGAGTCGGGCGAAGCCCGACACGGGACAGCGCGCTACGCGCGCTGCTCTACCTTGCACCGAGCTCTCTATAGAGTCGGGCGAAGCCCGACACGGGACAGCGCGCTACGCGCGCTGCTCTACCTTGCACCGAGCTCTCTATAGAGTCGGGCGAAGCCCGACACGGGACAGCGCGCTCCGCGCGCTGCTCTACCTTGCATCGCGAGCTCTATATAGAGTCGGGCGAAGCCCGACACGGGACAGCGCGCTACGCGCGCTGCTCTACCTTGCACCGAGCTCTCTATAGAGTCGGGCGAAGCCCGACACGGGACAGCGCGCTACGCGCGCTGCTCTACCTTGCACCGAGCTCTCTATAGAGTCGGGCGAAGCCCGACACGGGACAGCGCGCTACGCGCGCTGCTCTACCTTGCACCGAGCTCTCTATAGAGTCGGGCGAAGCCCGACACGGGACAGCGCGCTACGCGCGCTGCTCTACCTTGCACCGAGCTCTCTATAGAGTCGGGCGAAGCCCGACACGGGACAGCGCGCTCCGCGCGCTGCTCTACCTTGCATCGCGAGCTCTATATAGAGTCGGGCGAAGCCCGACACGGGACAGCGCGCTACGCGCGCTGCTCTACCTTGCACCGAGCTCTCTATAGAGTCGGGCGAAGCCCGACACGGGACAGCGCGCTACGCGCGCTGCTCTACCTTGCACCGAGCTCTCTATAGAGTCGGGCGAAGCCCGACACGGGACAGCGCGCTACGCGCGCTGCTCTACCTTGCACCGAGCTCTCTATAGAGTCGGGCGAAGCCCGACACGGGACAGCGCGCTCCGCGCGCTGCTCTACCTTGCATCGCGAGCTCTATATAGAGTCGGGCGAAGCCCGACACGGGACAGCGCGCTACGCGCGCTGCTCTACCTTGCACCGAGCTCTCTATAGAGTCGGGCGAAGCCCGACACGGGACAGCGCGCTACGCGCGCTGCTCTACCTTGCACCGAGCTCTCTATAGAGTCGGGCGAAGCCCGACACGGGACAGCGCGCTACGCGCGCTGCTCTACCTTGCACCGAGCTCTCTATAGAGTCGGGCGAAGCCCGACACGGGACAGCGCGCTCCGCGCGCTGCTCTACCTTGCATCGCGAGCTCTATATAGAGTCGGGCGAAGCCCGACACGGGACAGCGCGCTACGCGCGCTGCTCTACCTTGCGTCGAGGGCTCTATGCCCGACACGGGGCTGCTCTACCTTGCATCGAGGGCTCTATGCCCGACACGGGGCTGCTCTACCTTGCATCGAGCTCTCTATAGAGTCGGGCGAAGCCCGACACGGGGCTGCTCTACCTTGCATCGAGCTCTCTATAGAGTCGGGCGAAGCCCGACACGGGGCTGCTCTACCTTGCATCGAGGGCTCTATAGAGTCGGGCGAAGCCCGACACAGGGCAGCGCGCTACGCGCGCTGCTCTACTTTGCATCGAGAAATCTATATAGAGTCGGGCGAAGCCCGACACGGGACAGCGCGCTACGCGCGCTGCTCTACCTTGCATCGAGGGCTCTATGCCCGACACGGGGCTGCTCTACCTTGCATCGAGGGCTCTATGCCCGACACGGGGCTGCTCTACCTTGCATCGAGGGCTCTATGCCCGACACGGGGCTGCTCTACTTTGCATCGAGAGCTCTATATAGAGTCGGGCGAAGCCCGACACGGGGCAGCGCGCTACGCGCGCTGCTCTACTTTGCATCGAGAGCTCTATATAGAGTCGGGCGAAGCCCGACACGAGGCAGCGCGCTGCGCGCGCTGCTCTACCTTGCATCGAGGGCTCTATAGAGTCGGGCGAAGCCCGACACGGGGCAGCGCGCTACGCGCGCTGCTCTACTTTGCATCGAGAAATCTATATAGAGTCGGGCGAAGCCCGACACGGGGCAGCGCGCTCCGCGCGCTGCTCTACCTTGCATCGAGCTCTCTATAGAGTCGGGCGAAGCCCGACACGGGGCTGCTCTACCTTGCATCGAGGGCTCTATGCCCGACACGGGGCTGCTCTACTTTGCATCGAGAGCTCTATATAGAGTCGGGCGAAGCCCGACACGGGGCAGCGCGCTACGCGCGCTGCTCTACTTTGCATCGAGAGCTCTATATAGAGTCGGGCGAAGCCCGACACGAGGCAGCGCGCTGCGCGCGCTGCTCTACCTTGCATCGAGGGCTCTATAGAGTCGGGCGAAGCCCGACACGGGGCAGCGCGCTACGCGCGCTGCTCTACTTTGCATCGAGAAATCTATATAGAGTCGGGCGAAGCCCGACACGGGGCAGCGCGCTCCGCGCGCTGCTCTACCTTGCATCGAGCTCTCTATAGAGTCGGGCGAAGCCCGACACGGGGCTGCTCTACCTTGCATCGAGCTCTCTATAGAGTCGGGCGAAGCCCGACACGAGGCAGCGCGCTGCGCGCGCTGCTCTACCTTGCATCGAGGGCTCTATGCCCGACACGGGGCTGCTCTACCTTGCATCGAGGGCTCTATATAGAGTCGGGCGAATGCAAATTTGAGTCAAGTGTAAAACCCAGGAATTTCGTGGCATTACGTATTGGCATAGGCCCTTCAGCAATACAGAGTGGCACCTCAATCGTACGTCCTGAAAAAATCATTACATTTGATTTGGCGACGTTTAGAAGCAATCCGTTAGAAGAGAACCATGCTTGCAGTTGGTAACAGGCCTCATTGATCCTATCTGCAAGTTGCGTATGTGTTTTGGCGTTGACGACGACTGTTGTGTCATCCGCAAATAAAATTGAAAAACCACTGGTGATTGCCGAAGGGAGGTCGTTAATAAACAATAAGAATAACGTGTTTCCAGTCGCCGAACCCTGAGGGATGCCCAATTTGACTTTGCCAGTATCCGAAGTCACTGTTTTACCACCTACAGACATTTTCACCACCTGTTTACGGTCAGACAAGAATGATGCAATCAAATCCAGAGCGGGGTTAGAGATGCCGTACATACCCAACTTACCCAGAAGCAATTTATGATCTATCATATCAAATGCTTTTGAAAGATCGCACAGTATGCCAGCCATCTTGTACTTGTCATCTAGACCAGACATAATACAGTCTACCATTTTATGAGCTGCCATGGTAGTAGATCGTTTTTGCCGGTACGCGTATTGATGGTCACTAATCAGCTTATTCGATTCTAAGTGGGCTAGTAGGGAAGACGACATAATGGACTCCACTAGTTTAGAGATTGTGGGTACGATAGTTATGGGTCTGTAATTGTTTGCATCACTCCTGTCCCCTTTTCCCTTATATACAGGGCATACTCTTGTATTTTTAAGGGCATTCGGGTAAGTACCAACTAAAAACATGTCATTTACTAATACTACCAAAATATCTGATAAAATGTCCCATATACTTAATATAATGTTAATAGATATGTCATATACGTCAACTGTAGATCGGGTTTTTAACATAGACATAATCGTCTTGTCCAGAAGCTCACGCGTGACGACAGGGAAAGTGAATGGAGGTATATCAGACGAGGCACCCAGATGCTTACTAACGTACTGTCTGGATAATGACTCGTCACTGTTTATTATGTATTTGGAAGCGATATTTAAAAAGTGCGTATTAAATGTATTAGGTATCTCTCCATGAGACATGTAAATGTCATCTTGATGTTTTTTTAGCCTAATGGTTTGTGTACATGGTTGTACGCCGACCTCTTCATTAACAATCCGCCATATCTCTTTAGTGGGATTATTACATTCCGCCAGCCTAGTTTCCACGTACTTTTGACGGGCTCGTAATGTCTCTGACTTTATAAGAGTAGAATAATATTTGATGCAATCTGATAAAATCTGGTTGTTAGGATATTGACGTAATATTTCGTGGAGGTCTCGGTGCCTTTGCATATGTTCAAATAGTTCGTCTGTCGCCCACGGAACAGCTGATTTCTGTCTTATCTTTAAGGTTTTAATGGGAAAATGTAAATTTATATAATATGTCAATATATTAAATAATTTATCGAATTTATAGTTAATGTCAATAGTGTTATCATAAATAAAATTAAAATTATAATAAGATATGTCAGTATAAAATGAATAAATAGATTGGTTATTAAATAATCGGCGTTCGATTGTCTCACTCACTTTCGTGCTAGTCTTAGTATCCATAGTGAACACAACACATACTGTTGCGCGTTGTGGTCGCTTATAGCCGTGTTCAATGCCGACACTGTTAGATGTTCGCGCGCGTAGTTTGCTAAACCACAGTCAATGGATGACGCACAGTCGGCAGTAACGCGAGTGGGAAAAGTAACTAGATTTACACAACCAAAGGAATTAATTACGTCATCAACCCGTCTCCTCGAAATGTTGTCAACTAGGTAATCCACATTCTGATCGCCAACAATTAGGTACCTTTTATTTTCGTCAGTTAGCTTATTTAATAACAATTCAATACGTTCTAAATATATGTCAAAGTCGCCATTACATGTCCTATACAAAACAATAATAATCAAATGGTAATGTGGAATTTCAATTGCAGTTAATTCTATGTGATACGGCACGCATAGGTCATGTAGGTCATTTCGAGGTTTAAATTGTAAATTATCGCGTAAGAAAATAGCTACCCCACCGTGCGCGTCGGCGCGAGCGCGGCAGTAGCCATTCGCGAGCGTGTACCCACATAACCTAACATACTCCAATTCATGTTTACTACACCAAATTTCGCTTAATCCAAGTACATCCGGGTTTTCATCGAAACATAATAGTTCAAGTAATGATGTTTTACCACAAATTGATCGAACGTTTTGGTGAATCACAGTGAATTCAGTTGTTATTAAGATATTGTGTTTGTCCGTTGTTGTGCATTGGAGTTTTTTGGTGGTATGACATTGAAATAACGTACTCCAACTCCTGTGGGCCAATTTGCAGTAGTTTTGACAGTTTTCACCTTGTCAGCTGGCACATCCAGGCGGAACGAAGTGTAGTTTCCTCGAGTGACCACCAATTTCTGGCAAACTGGTGCCGCGATACCCATGTTGGCCTGGACGTGGCGTACGACATCCTCCGTTGTGGTTTCCTCGCTGAGGTTGTACACGTGCAGGCTGACTACGCGAGATACGCGCTATATTGGACGAGAAGATATTGCGTAGTCTCCCGAACGCCGCCCAACCAAGTCTGATTCGACGATTGATCTCCTTCTCGAAGTTGGACTTACCCAGCTGGACTGTTTGTCCCAGGTATACATATTCGTCAACAACTTCGAGTGTAGAGTTTCTAACTTTTACTGGAGTTGGTATCACATGGACGTTCGACATGATCTTCGTTTTGTCCATGTTCATCTTAAGACCAACATCTTCAGAGACTCTACTGAGATCATCGAGCATAGTACTTAAGTCCTCCATGGTCTCAGCCATGACTACTATATCGTCGGCAAACCGAAGGTGAGTGATGTACTCGCCATTGATGTTAATGCCATATCCCCTCTAGTCCAGAACCTTGAAAACATCTTCCAGTGCAGCGGTGAATAATTTAGGAGAGATAACATCTCCTTGTCTTACTCCCCGCTGCAATGGAATTGGTTTCGAGTTCCGATCCTGGAGGCGAACTGACATATTGGCATTCTCGTACAGGCACTTCAGCACTTCAATGTACCGGTAGTCTACTTGGCACCGCTGGAGAGACTGTAGTACAGCCCACGTCTCGATCGAATCAAAGGCTTTTTCGTAGTCCACAAACGCTAAGCAGAGGGGCAAGTTATACTCCTCCGTCTTCTGTATAACTTGACGGAGCGTGTGTATGTGGTCTACGGTGCTGAAGCCTTTTCTGAAACCGGCTTGTTCAGGAGGCTGTTCAGGACTAACTAAGTGCTGCCATCTAATAACAAAGATGATGAATTGAGAACAGTTTGCTGTATTGGCCAACGCTGCTACGACAAGGGCGCTGAGGATATGAAATTTGACAAGGTAGATTTGTTTCTCTTATTTTGTAATATTAAAAAATAAGTGAATTAAAATAAAGTGAAATGTATTTCACTTTATTTTTTTTAATATTACAAAATAAGAGAAACAAATCTACCTTGTCAAATTTGTAATATAAAAATAATACAAAAAAATAAAGTGAAATATATATATATACTTTTTTTGTATTTTTTTTTAATATTACGAAATATGAGAAATAAATCTAAAAAAAAGAATAAAGTGTGTCACATCTAGGATTTGAACCAGGGACTTTGCTAGTCCGATGGGTTAACCGCTATACTAACTCGTATTCGATGTTGTTAGCTGAGGGGGGTCCTTTTCTGTGACGCTGACTGTACATGATGATCTCTATCTATTATCTCGCGGCGACAAACTGACGTACCTACCAGTTTGTCGCCGCGAGATAGATTTTCCATCTTTTACTAACTATATGAATAAAAGAGGGATGGATAGTCCATTTTGCAGCGACATACTGTTGCACTAATCATGTGCTAATGCCATGTATGTACGTACCTCACTAATATCGAGGATTTCTATATATGATTTGAATATCAGGCGAATGTACCTAACAATACAATAACGACAGCAATTGTGGCCAAACAAAAGTGCTAACGTGCTATACAGGCGCATCAAAATAATTAAAACTTGAAATATGTTAAAATATTAATTGTATTTAGGCCGTTTTTCGCCTAAGGCCCTTCGGCCATACGCACACGTTCAGCTTTCGCATTTTCTCGAAACGAATTGTCGGCTCTGCGGCCCTGAGATTCCTTTTTAAAGCTACACTTTTACATTGTATAGCGAAGGAGCGCTGGGCTCTGGTAGCTCGAATTGTCGGGTCTGCGGCCCTGAGATTCCTTTTTAAAGCTACACTTTTACATTGTATAGCGAAGGAGCGCTGGGCTCTGGTAGCTCGGTCTTCGGCCTCGTAAGCCGGCGCCCCTCTGGAGGACACTTCGGGCTATCAGTCCTACGCGGAGTGCGGTCTACAACTTTCACAAATTGCGGAAACGATCGTCGGGCCTGCGGCTCTTTTTTATGTTTCACTATTCCATCTATTTCCATCTATTTCTTGTGTCAAAGGGAAAAGTCATTTATTTCAGTGACAAATTTCAGAGTTTGGATCCTTTTCACTAAACTGCGTCCATGTAATGCGTGGGCCCATTTGTATACATACATAAGTATATCTATGAGAGCTGGGGTCATTCACGTTTGTTAAAGTAAAATAATAGTAACGATGAATTTCAAATCAAATCAAATCAAAATCATTTATTCGTAGTAAAAATCAGTAAAACTAAACAGAGGATGAATACAAACAAAATACAGCACAATATTTTACCACGAAATGGACTCGCCTCAGCATAATGCTCACCCAGAGGTCAGCGCTGATCTTCCGGATTTATTAGAACTTTTTACCTAATGTTATTTGGAGCCTCGTCTCGTCTGCCAACAAACCATACTCTGGTTTGGCGGAAGTTGTGATCTTAGTTCTAAGATTTGTGTCTGAATAAACATTTATTTCATTTTTTTATTTCATTTATTTAATTTCATTTCATTTTTTCATTACGTGCCCTGATAGTGCTAAGCTCTGGCTTTGATTGTTGAGATAGTTAAGAAGGACGGTTGTACCGCGTGGACTCGCCCATCGAGCCTCCAGTCGTCGGGATCGCGCCGAGAGCACCCCGATAGTGACGCTCCAAGTCCTCGGCTCTAAGCGGAGCTGGGCTTATTTAGATGCTGGCGTAGTTGAAAAAGCTTGGTAGCTTATTTTTTTCGCAGCTCCGTCTTCGGCCTTGCTTTAAATTTCTTACAAGTGTCATGCTAGGGTACTCTTAGTGAGAGTCCGGGCCTCTTCCTCCACTGGTCCGGGTCGATGTCTGGGCTCTAGTAGCTCGGCTTTCAGCTTCGCGAACCAATGCCCCTCTTACGGACGATTTGGACCTTCAGCCCTACGCGGAGCAGGGCTTACGGTCTTCGCAGGTTGTCAATACTACTTCAATACTTCGATTATTTTTTATGTTATCCTATTTCACCGCCCAGCATGGTAACGCTGGGCTCTGGTGGCTCGGCTTTCGGCCTCGTGAGCTGGCGCACCTCTGAGGGCCGCTTTTGGCCGCTGACTCAACGCGGAGCTCAGCTCTCGATCTTCGTTAGAGTTTGTAGCGACCTCTCGGGCTTAATAGAGTTTGTAGCGATCTGTCGGGCTTAAGACAGTGGACCCTTTGACAGCCAATGGCCGACAACTATGCCAATGCAGTAGAAACTTACGCGGGACGCCGTAAAGTTAAATTTCGTTTAAATAATCACGTACGCGTGGCGTCTGGAGCTCAGCATACTCGTTCGTCTGGCGGTCAAAAGGCTAAGAGGGATGGTCGTACAGTGTGTTCTCATCCATTGGGCCTTCGATCCTACGTGGATGTCGGTTTATTCAGATACTGGGGTAGTTGAAGAAGCATGGTAGCTCAATTTTCTCACAGTTCGGCCTTCAGCCTTGCTCTAAATTACTTGCGAGTGACACGCTTGAGCCTTCGAAGTGATAGTCCGGGCTTCCGCGAGCTCTGCTTTCGGCCTCCCATCCTGAAGCTCACCCTTCGGAAGTTCGGACTCACTTAACATAAATTTACATTGGTTTCTCTAACGTTCCGGCTTCCGGCCCTCGCGAGGCGTGTCCTACGGCTTCGCCCAAAATACCTGGGATGGAAACTCTTCGGGCCTCCGGAGCCAACTTCGGCCCTCCGCAGGGTCAGCCTTCCAAATTTTATTGAAATTTAAACATAATGTATATATTTTCCGTAATGAAAGGTTCCCCAACTGCAATCGAATCAAAATATCGTAAGTAATAAGACAAGCGCTTATATGTAGATACGCTCACAAGAATAAACCTGAAAAAGGAATTATTTTTTACTTTTAAGAAGGTGTTTAAACGGCAGTCGTGTTTTTAATTTTTTAAATAATTATTTTTTTTATTTTTT
>JALPQI010000455.1:0-17712 GCA_025490895.1 Thaumatotibia leucotreta | reverse complement strand
ATACAAGCCTAGATTAAGTTGAAATAAGCTTGTTTTTCAGTATTATTGTATGCTAAAGTTGTTTTTCAATAAACAGTAATATTGTATATTATGTGTTTTAATCCATATATCATAATATAAAAGAACATTTTTATTCTTATCACACACGAATGTGACTGTAACTTTACCAGTTACCTAATTGTTTTCACATGATTCACATTGGTGTCTTGCCACCAGGCGATAACAGACAGGTCTCAAATATTAATGTAGGTTTCGAATAACGGTGCAGAAGCTTAATAGCAGTGTTTTACCCTACAATAAAACACATATTAAGCGAAACACCTTATTCGAAACCTACACTTTATAATCCTGCCTGGCGGTTAAAATGCAATGTTCCACTCTCACAGTTACTTTTCACTAACTCACTACAAATCTTAGCACTTTCACTTCACTTCACCTTTGTGACGGTGGTGTATCTATCTATCTATTATATCACTGTTTTGGTGAAACATTGCAAAACGTGTAAATAAAACATTAAATTTGAGAACCAATGACGAGGGAGCGGGCATCCCTACCCTGGTACCCTGGTGGCACAAACGGGAAACTGATAGAGGGGGTAAAAAGAGTAGAGTATAGTCAAATCAGCAACCGTCACGTCATAGTAAACAAGATTGCCTCTCTCAAATATTAATGTAGGTTTCGAATAAGGTGTTTCGCTTAATATGTGTTTTATTGTAGGGTAAAACACTGCTATTTGATAAAAGATTGATGGTGGGCAGCAGCGTCATCATAGTCGACTGGACACATTACTGCGATTGCCAATCCGCTTCCCCAGCGTGGCGGTTATGGGTATTTTCCTCCTAGTTAATAAGAGAGGCCTACGTCAGTGGACTATCATAAGCTGATGACGATGAAACGTGCTTTTATATCTATTAGTATTAAAGTTGTGCGCAATGTGAAGACATGCCTATATTGCCAATATTAATGTGCCTAAGAGGGATGCCAACTTAGGTTTTACCCCTAAAGGACTATAGGTGAAAATGGATCAAAATCCAACAGAGCTGGGAGTAGTGTCATTAAAAAGCTCTGGTAATGTACTTTTCCCCTCACTAGCTCGTAAAGCGCTCGTTTATCCTTATACGAGCAGGTAAAAACGCTTTTTATCAACTTGTGGGTAAGTAATTTGACTTCGCTCTAATTCTTATTGCCCACTAATGCGTAGTGTAAGTGGATCTGTATGACCCTACTTAGTAAACATGCGCAATCGGAGCTCACAATGTTAGATAGATCAATTTTCATTGGTGACTTTGTAAGCCATTGGCTATATTCATGTACCAGGAGTTAGTCTACTACACGATACGTTTCGACATTGAGTTTTAAATGGTTTCTTTAAGTATATTTACATTTGGATGAGATTTGTAATCATATTTCCTCGCGATAGTGAGGAGAAAAAAGTTGTATTACACTTGGCGGCAATGTTTGGTCAACTTCGTGCCTTGAGACCTTTGCAATACTCAAGATTCCAGTTTTTGAACCACTCGCTACGCTCGTGGCTCTATTTTGCAAACTTTATACCCTGGTACTGCACTTTCAGAACACAATCTTTTTTAAATCCTAGACAACTGTCAAGAAAATCGGCTGGTCAGAATCTAGTAATTTTCACTGCAATCCTTAAGTACTATCGACAAAAATTCCTGACTCACTATAGAAGTTTGTCATAATAAAATTGAAAGTAATTGTACGACAGATGCTGCAATTTCACTTTAAATGTTACCATGACAAGCTCCTATCAATGGATTCAATTTTGTCGATAGTACAAAAGATGACAATGCCTAAGGCTTTTTCTGCCTCAATACACCTTTTTAAACAACATGTCCATAAAGATTAATATCGTACACACCCTCCGGTTACCATTTCATTATGGCGCACATAAAATGGCCGCCAAATGTGTTTATTACGCTATTCCGTAAGCAACGATGATTGAATTTGCTATAATCTTAGATTAGGTTCGCTTGTAAATATTCCGGCCTTTTTTTAGGGAATTGGGAGATTTGTTTGTATTGTTTACGTTGGCGATTTCCATTATTTTGTTTTTATACTGTTTTCCTGTTTTCGGGCTTTTAGTGTAGGTACAGTCTCTTTCGCACGCGTGAATTGTACCTAAAGTCAAAAGTATGGATATAACGTAGAAAATTCTTGCAAACCATGAATGTAGGATTAATATGGATTTGACAACGTTATAATAATAGCAAGAACGAAAGGGATGGTCTTATGAAACTTTTTACTAGTGGAAGTGAAAAGGAACGATAATCGTCCGTCCTTATCACTGTGCCACTATTTTTTGTGTGTGTGTGCATTAGATGCTAAATGTAAGTGCCAGACAAATGCGTTGAATACGTCACTAAGTGCCTGTGTGGCACTTTCTTCTTAGTAGTAAGTGACTATGTCTATCCCTCTTAGTGGCACACTATGTGCGGCCCCTCGTTGCAAACTGATTATTATTTTGAATTTTATTATTTATTTATTAACATAAAAATATACAGTGACATAAATACAAGGTCCCTTAAGTTTTCACGGTTCTGTGGCCAAATATATGGGTGTTATACCTAACATTGATTCTTTTTATTTGCCTTTTTCTAGTGGGTAACTGAAAATATACCAGAAATTAAAAATAAATCCTAACATAACATTTTTTTGCATTTAGGCTTATATGGGCTAACATCGGGTTACACTAAATAATAACAATAAATATAAATAATAGTGCGATCGCAGTAATGTGTCCACTATGATGACGCTGCTGCTCATCATCGATCGTCTATTAAAGAGTGATCAGTGACACTTGAATCCCTTAGTCGGCTCATACGACACCCGCGGGAAGAGTGAAATGAATTCTTACTGCCGTCACACTGTCACCACACGGCACCGGTAATAAAACAATACCAAATACCGTTCTTATGGCGGGTAAAGTGGGCCGTTTTTACTAAATCGCTCACATATCCTAACACTGGCCACCCGCGTAGCTCAAAGCAATAAGGGTAGGAATAAATATGATCAAACGACCAGTTATTTGTATATTGAGTATTCGCTTTTCGATAATGTTTTCAATATATTTTCCGATAGCCAATCCTCTTTATATTGGAAGGGTGACCTCAAGTTTAACAGGTTATACGATAGAGTAGTGTTGTGGAAGATTGTTAACTGGGTCAAAATTCTTTTCGTTGTCTTGTTTCATACCACACTGTCACGCTTTTAGTTGCTGTAGACTCAGTATGTATAAAAAAATCCAGTGCACTTGTATTTCTTTTTCACGCTAGATTCTAATCCATACATCAGAAATTGAAAACAAAACATGATCTCATACAAAAATTACCAGTGCGTCATGTTTTTTATGCCCGGTTCACATTATTTCGGTAACATTCCAGTCCAGCAATCCAATCCAGTACTGGAATACTACTGGAATAATGTGAACCGACACTGGAATGCACTCATTCCAGTCCAGTGACTGGAAAGACCGTCAACTTTTCATTTCAGCTCACCCAACCCAGCGGCACTAGAATAATGTAGACAGCCATTCCAGTTCCAATCCAGTACTAGATCATTGTCAGCGATATGTTTCCAATCCAGCTACTCTTAAAATACTGGAGTAATGTAAACGATATGCTCCAGTCCAGCACTGGACTGGATTAGACCGCTGGATTACTGAACTGGAATAATGTGAACCGGGCATTAGGGACACAAAATAAGACAACGAAAAGAATTTTGATCCAACTTTGTGAGCATTTCTCTATTGATAAAAATTGGTAGGCTGGTAGAGTCAATGATGCTGAACAAGATCCACCACATTTCCAAAATGTTTGTATGAAACATCCCTTTTTTGTTACCAATAAAATAATGCAACAAAAATCACCAAATTTAAAATTTAAAAACAACCAACATCATTGAATAGGCATCGTGTCTGGCAAGTCAAATCAGCATCTTTTTTCGAACTGTCAAAACGATCACCACTATGGAATTTTATATGAAATACACAAAAGTGACGTCACGTTTGAGTACTGCCAAATGACCTACTCTTTTAAGTTCTTTTCAATTTATTAAATAGAAGTTCTGTACAAAAATTGCTGCAATCTACATCTTAGTAATAATTTCTTCGTGTATTATGTCGTGCATAATGTTAGATAATTTATTTTAACTAGGTACAGTCATCATCCCTATTCTCATAGTTACATTCATGACTTTATAGCTTATCGTGTACGATTGAAGAATGGCGTCTTGGCTAGGTCTGCTGAGGTATTGTATAAATTAGTCATCATCATCATCATCAGCCTATGATAGTCCACTGCTGGACGTCGGCCTCTCCTATTAACTATGCGTATTAGACGCATTAGGAGGTAATTGCCCATAATCGCCACGCTGGGCAAGAGGATTGCCATTATTTGATAAAAGATTGGTGATGGGCAGCAGCGTCATCATAGTGGACACATTACTGGGATCGCCAATTGTATAAATTAGATACAGAGAAATTTCAATAATCGCGAAACTTATGGTTGACGTAACTAAAGACCGAAGACCTGGCGACTTCCTCGCACAACGCATCAGTAACGCGATACAGCGAGGAAATGCCGCCAGCATTCTCGGTACAGTGCCACAAGAGCCAATCTTAGATAATGGTTAGATTAAGTAGATTAGTTAAATTTAATTTATGTAGGTACATAAATTGTAGTTTTGAAAATACATACATAATATAGAAATTTCAATAAGTAGAATTTACCTCATAGTTCTATTTACCCCACGTGACCTTACGTTTATAAGGGTCTTTCTTTCATCAAAAATATGGACTCTCGCGATTATTCTGTGTCGATCCAAATCGGGGGATTCTCGGGTACCTTTTTAGCGAAATTAACTCTTTTTCAGCACTCAATGAACAGATTGGAGTTATTTACGTGTATATTGGATAGGTTTTTGAATGTTTATCCACTCACATGTTTCGATTTTTGCGATAGACTCCATGTCTATGTAAAATAAGAGTGATGACATGTAACAAAAGCTACATGAAGCAAGTGAATGGCTTTTTTAAAAAAGGACGATGATTTTTGGATTCGTTGAAAAAATCAGTGAAATTTTAATTCATATTACGTACGCTTTGACCGAGGGTGCGCCGGACGAGGACCCTCTTAATGGGTCGAAACATGTCGAGCAATCATCGATTTAAATACGTTAGTAACCCGGTTCGATAATATTTTAATATATGTATTTGAGTCTCATGTTAGTTATAATTCTACTCGTAATTTGTTCGAGAGTGTAGCTACTGGTTGAATATCTGAGCGTTTCAACCGCCTAATCTTGGTGGCATCATTATTGCCGAAGTTCCTATTCGTTATAATGTGCCACTTTGTCATTTGAAGGGCGTTTGTGCACTACACTGACTTTTACCGCCCGGTAGTCCGGTTTTTTACGGTCCGATATGCCACGCCATTAAATGTATATAGTAGCTTGTGCACTATACGTAATTTTGCCGTCCGACATTTTACTTTTCCCCATTCCGGACAGTATTTTTCCGATTCGAGATGACAGCTATGAAAAACGTGTTAATGCTTGTGCACTGCGTCCGGAATTGCACTGACTTTTACCGTCCCCGATAGTCCGATTTTACAAAATTGAACCGTAAAAAACCGGACTACCGGACGCACCTCCGACTAAAAAGACGGACAAGTGCACAAGCGAATGATGCGTTTTTTTCATGCCATATCGGACCATGAAAACTCGGTCTGCCGGACAGTAAAATTCATTGTGGTGCACAATCGCCCGAAGGAGGCAAGGTAGTGGCACCTTATACAAATGACGACGTATAACATTAAGACGTTTAGAAACTTCGGCAAAAATGATGCCACCAAAATTAGGTGGTTGAAACGCTCATATATTCACCCTACTTCAAAATGCTCAGTAGCCGTACCATGAGCTACCGCGGCGTTATTAAGGCTCCGGTGTAGTTATATTACGAAATAGCTAATCTTTGCGATATTATATTGGAGTAACTAAAAATAATCCTGCTAGTATTTGAACATATATCAGAAGATCATTTCAATTCTAAAGGAATACGTGGAGTACTTTTTTATTTTTGTTCTTAGTTTTTTAATAATGTACTTCAATCTAGGAGCTGTTTCATGATTTTTGACTGAAGAGGTAAATTTGTTCACTTTTTTTATAATCAAAATGATATTAAAGCGGTTTGCAACTTATATATATAAGTTGGAAAATGAGTCGTCTAAGGAATAAGTGGAACACTTTTATTCATTTTCTTACATATTTTTTGAATAAATTCGAATTTAGCAAATTAAAATTTAAGTTATCATAGTTTCGTAGATAAATTAGAGTACCTATAAAGCATATTTCATAAAAATAATAATGGAAAAATAAAAGTCAATTCATGTCTAATTAAAATATTATAAATTTTATTAGAGGACATGAAAACTTATATTGGAAAATCTAGATACAGTATTGTATGAATCAACGTCCTCGCAAAACAAGGTTACTTATAATCGTGTTTTTGGATACTAAATAATAATATAATATATATTTATCAGAACTATATTTTTGTAATGCCAATGGTACCTTATATCTTAACAATTGCAATGCATACGCGTTAATTCATTATTCATGATTATCACTTTCAAAAGTATACCGGACTCTTAACGCTGACTTATTTTCTATCAGGCTCGTTCGCACCAATAGGCAAGTACAAGCTGGACGCATAGAAGGGCATTTTCGCGAGAAGAGATCCAAAAACTTATTTTTCTGAAACAGGTAAATTTTATGTTTTTCCTGCTCAGAATCACGAGCTCTTTCGATCCTACTAGAAGAAAAAAAGTGTCCCAACTTTTTGTTTCTATTACGTAACCGTTTTTCAAACACTTTGTACAGCGGTTAAAAAGTGGAGAGCATGTAAAATGTATGAAAAATGTGGGACCATTTTTTTCTTGTACTTTTTTTCTCCTAGATTGAAAGAACTCGTTATTCTGAGTAGGAAAAACATTAAATTTACCTACCTTAAAAAAAATTTTTTTTTGGATCTTTTCTCGCGAAAATGCCCAGAAAGTAAACTTCACTTCACATCAGTATAGGCCTCTTCATAACACATCGCCGCGGGGGCTGCTCGTAAACTAATAACAATACATTTTATGGACTCATACGAGATAATACAATATGTATTAGTGGCCTAATGGAATTAACGGCGTCATGCGGTGATACTATTTTTAGGTCGGGTGCTCGGAGTACATAACAATGTTCGTAGTTTGTCCGTCGCTCGGACTAGTTACATTTTTATTGAATACACCGTGTTTTTTTCTTTAAGTTCGACACGTTGCTTCATATATTTATATGTAGAAGCTACCTGTGGCCTATTTCACCATTATTAAAAGTGTGACAATTGTAAAATATCACTCTTACTGACGTCACAGGCTTCTTTAGGCTACGGCTACTGCTTACTATCGGACGGTCTATGTGCTGTCTGCCACTGACATAAAATTATTACTAATAACTTTATTACATCGTTAATAAACTATTTTTTATTTCCCGAGACCCGTGACAATTTGTCGCAAGGTTTAGAACAATTTTCATTAAATCTTGACATGAGGTTCGGCTTATGTCGGAATTTCGCTACAATTGTCGAGTTTTTTGTGTGACAATTGTAATTTTGCTTTACAAAAATTGTAATTTACTGCTGATCTATTTAAGTTCCTGCACTACATTTTATGTCGGTGGCGAACAAATGCACGGCCCTTCCGATGATAAGCGGCAACTGTAGCCTATAGACTCCGCGATGGGAGAAACAATAATTTTACAATTGTAGCACTTGTCAACGTGGTGAAATTGGGGCCTGGTATATCGCTTGTTGTTGTTGTTGTTGTATTCTGGCCATTTTTTCCGCAATTCGACATCAAACGTGCCTATTTTGCGTGGTCCCAACGCTGGCCCAGTTCTTATTGGGCACTTCACATACACCCTTGAATTTCTTCGCAGGTGTATGTAGGTTTCCTCACGATGTTTTCCTTCACCGTAAAGCACTTGTGAATATCAAATGATATTCCGTACATACGTTGGTATATCGCTTTTAGTAATATTCGAAAAAAAAGATTTTTCTTTTTCATTCATTCAAGTCGCCGTTAAATATATCATAGTATACCTTTATTGTCAAAACGATAGAGGCATGTTCAGATATTTTTGAGCGCTCCGAATGCTATGATATAGCAGATGTGCGAATGAGTGGTGATAAATTAAAACACGACGGAATGAAGGGAAGGGAGGAATGTCCTTTTCGCACGTGTATAGTTATAAGTATATATGATTTTCGGAAGGAAAGTTACGAAACCGATATCTTAAGGAACGTAGATTTTATTTCGTATTTTACCTATTACACCCGTAACATAGATACTGGAATACATTTCATGTACCTATTAAAAATTATACTTTAGGGCATTTTCACTTCTAGGGACACCCAATTAGCTTAACTCTCAGCTTTGTAACGACAATTAAGCATTAAATATGAACAGGAATATTTTTTTATCATTTAATTCAGAAAGAATACGCGTATATGCAATATAAAAACACGAATAAAGTGGATTTACGTAAATATTTCATGCTTAATTGCCGTTACAAACCTGTCATCGAAGTTAACTTTTTTGTGAGAGTTAAGCTAATTGGGTGTCCCTAGAAGTGAAAATGCCCTTTAAATCCCCGTAGTTCATTTTTAGGTACCTATATTTTTTATCTGGCTTCCATAAGTTTTTATTTTTCAGGTTTCTCTCGAACCTGAACCTCGCGACCCGTGGAATAGATGCCGCGACCCCCTTGGGTATCGCGGCCCACACTTTGAAAAACACTGCCTTTCCAAATATCCATAATCTTTCCACGTGGATAGCTAATTCGTGATGAGTATACCTCGATATTTTTCTAGCAGCAACGAGAGATTGACAAAATTTAACATCGACATAATTGTTATCGATGAGTACATAAAGATACTAACTTCGTAAAATAAGGTAACCATGAAATACAGGACCTATTTAGGCTTTGTTTTAAATATCTAATACTTCATATAAATTAGTTCCTATGGCGTTAAGTGTGTATTTTATTAGTCTTTGTTCTTTTAATGAGTACTCAATACAAGATAAGAAAAATAATGTATCGTTTTGAATATGATTTGTTTTCTGTTAATTTATCCCTAAGTTACAGCACATTATTTATTTATTGAATTTATTTATCGACCAACAGATTTATCGATAAACAATTATGTCGATGTTTAAGTGTGATACAGTTTTACAGCATACTTTACAGGCATGACCATTTTTTCAGTAAGAGTCGACTAAGGGATTGTAGTCTCACTAACCATCCTTTGATTAAATTGATGATGGGCAACAGCATCATCATTGTGGGCGCATAACTGCGATCGCCAACCCGCTTGCCCAGCGTGGCGATTATTGGCATTTTACCTCCTAATGCGTCTATACGCGTAGTCAATAGGAGAGGCCTACGTCCAGCAGTGGACTGAGATAGGCTGATGATGTGAAACGTGCCCTAGAACTTTCCAAATATCCATAATCTTTCCACGTGGATAGCTAATTCGTGATGAGTCTGTTCGGTGTAATATTAGCTCAACGAGTGCTCCGATACACTTCACTATGTTGGTATATTCCGTCCACGGGAAGTTAAAATTAGCATATTGCTAACCGTATACCGTGGCCTAGTCGGTAAGAAGCTGCAAATCTCTTTGAGTTTTTCATATTTTTTAGACAAACGGGTCTTAATCGCGTAAACTTACGGTCAATTATATCCTGACGTTTCGGGCATGACGTCACACCCGTGGTCGCGGGCAGATTCACTTTTTGAGTTTTTTAGTAAATAAATATCTTGCGTGCGTAAATATTGAGCCGTGTGGTGACGGCAGTAAGAATACATTTGTCACCACCCCAACTCCTCCTGCGGGTGTCGTAAGAGTCGACTAAGGGATTGAAGTGTCACTGACCATTTTTGATAACGATTGATGATGGGCAGCAGCGTCATCATAGTGGACACATTACTGCGATCGCCAATCTGCTTGCCCAGCGTGGCGATTATGGGCATTTACCTCCTAATGCGTCAATACGCATAGTTAATAGGAGAGGCCTTCGTCCAGCAGTGGACTATCATAGGCTGATGATGTAAATATCTTGCGACATCTTACACAAATTGACTTAGTCCCACGCTAAGCTCAATTAAGGATTGTGATGTGGGTACCAGGCGATGATATATGTGTAATAGATGGATACATATAGATACCTACTTAAATACATAAACGACCAAGGAACAAATATTTCTGATAAATAAATACACAAATAATGCGCTCACCGGGATTTGAACCAGAACCTCCAGCTTCGTAGGCAGGGTCACTACCAACTAGGCTACGGAGGCTGACAAACCGTACTCCTAGGCCTAGTCGGTAAGAAGCTGCAACATGCCTAGACAAGATGGGATTCTGCAATCGTATACGATAAGCGAGTAGTAATGTATGAGAATAAGAGATTCGAACGAAAAGACACGTGACCAAATGTAACCATACATTATTATGGTCACGTGACTCACTGCTTGCTCGCTTACAAGTAGAACCGATGTCCGTTGGGACGGAAAGGTTGACGTGTGGCGGCCACGTACCGGGAGGCGCAGCGTGGGTGGACCCCCCACAAGGTGGACAGATGACCTGGTGAAGGTATCATCGTGTGTTTGACAGCAACTCGCAGCTACCCGTCTCTTTTAAATTGTATTGATTAAAAAGAGACGTGTGGCTACGAGTTGCAAACACGAGATATGTTAGTACCCCTGCTGGCTTAGCACATGATTGGTGCGACAGTATGTCGCCGCGAGATAGATCTCCCGTCCTTCACTAGCTACATTAAAAAAAGAGGGACGGATAGACTATCTCGCGGCAAGATACTGTCGCGCCAGTCATGTGCTAAGCATACTGGGTAGTACCTAGCTGTCATCAAGTATATTAGATAAGTTTTTGCTAAGTTAAACCACCCGTGGCTTCGTACAGGCATGCAAGAATTTCATAATGTTTAATTATGTACTAAGTAGCTCTGTATATTGTAACAAGATGTAATATGCTGCGTTCTCTAGTTACATATAACTTCGTGAGAGTTTGTTGATTTTGATGCTAATAACAGTATGTTTATATTGGAAACATGTTATATACAGGGTCGCGTTTTATAAAGTTACAATTTAACTACATTAAAAATATTGGATGTCATATATACCAAAGAAAAAACGACCAAGATCACCAACGTCCGAGGTGGAGATCGAACCCACGTGCTCAGCTTTCGCGGCTGATGCCTGCACCCCTCGGCCATTCGGTCTTAGCAACCACCAGTCAATTTTCTCGGGAATATGCAATCCCTTACAAGGCTAGGCGCCTTTAACCAATTTACAATACAATTTACAATTTTGCTGTTTGTCTCTCTTTCTAGCCAATATGTGCGTCCGTTAGAGAGGCAAACAGCGAAATTGTAAAATATAACTTTATAAAACGCGACCCAGGCCGTAACAAAAATTCTCCGTTTCAGGGCTACAGTAGACGAAACAATTTTTCAAATAAGAGTTCAGCATCTATGGAAGATTGTCCTATTTGGGGCCGAAAATATTGACTTTAGAAATAACTTTCTTTTGATACCCTTATTATTGAACGTATTGTAAAAACACAGATCAAATTATTTATTAACCAAATATTTTGATTTGTACTTTTTATTTTTCCCCAGTAGTCACACTACTTAATACTATATAAATTATAAATATTAGATGTCATATACCAAAGAAAAACGACCAAGATCACCTAACGTCCGAGGTGGGGATCGAACCCACGTGCTCAGCTTACCCTGATTATTTTTAAGAAAAGAAAAAATCATCCCCACTTTAGGGGAGCAGGGGAGGTACCCTCACTTTTTTTCTATAATATATTCTACCACTTTGTCAGCGTGATTAATTTATATATCTGTACCAAATTGCAGATTTCTAGTATTAATTAACGGCCACTGAGCTATGCTGCGGACAGACAGACAGACGGTCATGGTGAAACTATAAGGGTTCCTAGTTTACCGTAGTAAACCACAGCATGGTTCCGTAGAACCATGCTGTGTGGTGAAGGCAGTAAGAATGCATTTGTCACCACCCCAACTCCTCGCGAGTGTCGTAGGAGTCGACTAAGGGATTGAAGTATCACTGACCACTATTTTATAAAAGATCGATGATGGGCAGCAGCGTCATCATAGTGGACACATTACTGCGATTGCCAATCCGCTTACCCAGCGTGGCGATTATGGTCATTTACCACCTAAATTTAATGTGTTTATACGCATAGTTAATAGGATAGGCCTACGTCCAGCAGTGGACTATCATAGGCTGATGATGGTGATGATGATGATGAAGGAACCCGGCGTAAAAAAGGCGGCAAATGGGTAGACAAATCTTCGCGCTTACATTTAAAATTCCCACCTTTTTCTATTGCCAGGGATGGTCAGACAGAGACAGGGTACAGTTAAAAACATTTGCAAGTTATGTTATTGATTAAGGTACCTCTTGAAAATGCATGCATTTGCAACAATGCTGAAATATCGGGTGCTCAAAAATACAAAGGTTTTCATAGTAAATACTCAATTTTAAATCATAACAATAATGTAAATGAGTTAACTTAAAATAATATATTTTTCATCACACTTGCTGTCTAAGCGCGCCATTGCTTGCGCGCGTAGCGGGAGTAATAGAAAAGTGAAATTCCCTAGGCAGTAATAGAAATGTCAGTACGTCATTTAATAATATTATGTCTTAAAACTTATTTTATGGTTGGTAAGTGTGACGAAAAACATTGTATGCATTACGGTCGGTAAGCGGAACTCGAGTCATAAAAGCCCTCCGCCTCACGGCGTCGGGCTTCTAACATTCTCTTTAGTAGTTCCGTACTTACATCCCTTGATGCACAATGTACTAATAATGTGTAGCAGAAATTGAAAAAGCAAATAAAATTTTTCCATGGACAGACAAACCTTAACGCCTCCATTTTTTGAGTATGTCTCTTTTTCTTCCGTCAGGGATTGTTGGAGTATAGTTAATAATATTGGCAAGTTATCTTATTAATATTATTAGGGATTGAAGTGTCACAGACCATTATTTGATAAAAGATTGATGATGGGCAGCAGCGTCATCATAGTGGACACATTAATGCGATTGCCAATCCGCTTGCCCAGCGTGGTGATTATGGGAATTTACCCCCTAATGCGTTTATACGCATAGTTAATAGGATAGGCCTACGTCCAGCAGTGGACTATCATAGGCTGATGATGATGATGATCATGACGGAACCCTAAAAAAGGCGGAAAATGGGCAGACAAATCTTCGCGCCTACGTTGAAATTGCCTCTTTTTTTACTGCTAGGGATGGTCAGACAGAGTACCTACAGTTAATAATATTAGCAAGTTATCTTATTAATTTCCTCTGCGGGCATACGAACCATACGAGCACGTATTTAACTTCGCCTTACTCGTGTAGGACCCTTGCCCTTGGGCTCGTAGCACGTTTTGCAGCAATAATTACAGTCTCCATCAAATACACGCCTATGAGCATTGTGAGACATTTTAACCGTGCATTCTAGACATTTAAAAAGCTAAAAATATTATGTCACTTAATGTTAAATGTCGCCAAAATAGAACATTACGACACAAGTGCGAAAAACAGGAAATCCGAAACGAGTGGCAATGTTTTAAAACACTACCGAAGGGAGTTACGAATTTCATTTTTGCACTTGTCTCGTACGACGTTTTTAGTACAGATGGCCCTCCGAAGTTTTGGACCTCACGTAAAATGAGCCACTTCTCAGTGTGCGAGAAGTGTCTCATTTTACGTCAGGTCCAAAACTCCCTATCGGTCGTGTTTTAAAACATCGCCACTCGTTTCGAATTTCATGTTTTTCGCACTTGTGTCGTAATGTACTATTTCATTTACTGTTGTTCAGAAATTTGATTACTTATCTATTGCCAGTGTCAAATTATTGAAAATAAACGTTTATTTTTATTACTGTGAAGCTTATCAGCCGACATAGAAGTCTTTAAAAAATAAGTTTTGTAACGAGAGCTACTTACGACAACGACAAAAAACTTATTAAAAAAGTTTGATTCTGTTAATAACCCAAATCTAGGTAGGTATTTTATTTTAAATATGTAACATTAGGGACACTAAATATGGTCAGGAACACACCATTAAAATCTCTCGCTTGGCACCTTGTTTATAGGTCTTCACAACATTATAACAAATGTGGTTTAGGTACATATGTCATATAGTTCTAGGTTTAACTTCAAAAAAATATAATTAGTAAAATGATCTACGCGTACACTAAAGGTCAACCCCGACACGTTCGTCACACATTGACCACACGTTGTCCACATAGCGACTATGCGTTTGCGACTGACGTGTTGCAACCATTTGCATTGCCCACTCGTTCACGCCGCGTACTCCATTAATGGCCATTGGGTGGATCAACGGGTTCTCTAAATCATCTCCGAAAATTGTTTGCACGAATATTACATCGCAGCCAATTATTTTTCGTATAAAGTCATTTCGCCGAATGATCCTGCTCCAATTGAATTTTATGAAATCGTTTCATTTCCTAACTAAATGGTTGGCAATTCAATCTTTGAGCTTGGTTTTTAATTGGAACTTTTTATAATACATATTTTCATGTGGTTTATGGTTTTGTTGGTATAATATACATTTAGTTAACTAATAACAAAACAATCGGTTCTGGCGCTTCGGCGGCCGCGGCCGCTGCCGCGGCACGCTCGCTTCGCTCGCTCGGCTCGCGAGCTGTAAAGTCGCAGTTTCACCTAACACTCCTCCTCGCTTCGCTCGTCGTCGTACCTAACCTTGTAATTCCTAAAGTACTTAAGGTATAACTGTAATGATGGTGTTATTTTTTAGCTAACATCCTGACCTACTTACAAATAACAACACCAAAAACCTATCTTAACGACCTAGTTTTCATGCAAATTTAAATTAATTGAAAAATGAAGGTGAATTTGTTGCTGTTTTTCATTTTTGATATTTTTTTGGCCTTGTTGTGTTGTTGAAATAGTTGAGTCAAATAATTAGCTTAATTAGTTTGTTTGTCTATTGAGCTCTTTAACGAGATTTTTTTTGCAAAGATAGGACCGATAACAAACGTATAATTCCAGAAATACCTCATGCATCCGTATTCGTCTGTTTGAAATTTTAAAATTGCCGCCATTGAATTATCGTTGGCACAAAGAAAAAATTGCATGGTAATTTATCGATGAAATTGATTGTAGTTTAAGCCCTTAAAAGCTCCGACACCGCTGACCAAACACCCTGTATAGATATAGATAGACACATTGTGGTATCATTCTAATAAAGAATAAAAAGGGGCCCCAGCGCACGCAAATTGTTTGCTGAGATCGCGAAACGTCTGGTTGACGTAACTAAAGCCCAAAGAGCTGGCGACTTCCACGCACAAGCGATATAATTATTAACATTGCAAGTTCCCTTATTAATTTCTGCGGTCGTGTAGCGAACTTCGCGTCACACGTGCTTATTGATATTTACCCTTGACCTGTTATTCGTGTGTTAGTACCTTAATAACTGGAGCTTGTATGATTATTATGTACAGCCACCATCAGACCCCAATTTCACTACGTTGACAAGTGCTACAATTGTAAATTTACTGTTTCTCCTATTGGAAGGGCCGTTTGTTTGTTTGCCACTAACATAAAATGTAGTGCAGGAACTTTAATAAATCAGCAGTAAATAACTGGCCGTACCCCGTGTGGTGACGGCAGTAAGAATACATTTGTCACCACCCCAACTCCTCCTGCGGGCGTCGTAAGAGTCGACTAAGGGATTGAAGTGTCACTGACCATTATTTGATAAAAGATTGATGATGGGCTGCAGCGTCGTCATAGTGGACACATTACTCCGATCACCAAACTGCTTGCCCAGCGTGGCGATTATGGACATTTACCTCCTAATGCGTCTATACGTATAGTTAATAGGAGAGGCCTACGTCCAGCAGTGGAATATCATAGGCTGATGATGATGATGATGAAATAACTACTTTTTTGCTGAGAAAAATTTGTAACAACTACAATATTGTCGTGTTTTTTTGACTTACAAAAATCACAGCGGAAATTCCAACGAAAGCCGCAACGTTTCTACGCCAACTATTCCTAACAATTTTTTTTAAAGTCTCGTTAAGATTTTAAGCCAGACAGGTTTCGTTTTTGAATAAGTATTCTAAAATTGAATACACTAATTTGAAGTGTATTTTAATGAAAACCCCTTGAGATTTAGCGACCAATTAGATCTCTTATTAAGATTTGCTATTAAGTCTAGAATTTCATAATGGAATTTTAAAAATCTAGCGACTAAATGAAGTGGGCTTAAACACAACATAAAAAGAGAAGAAAGTACACTTTTACAATTATCAGTTATAACTGACGTGACGTGGCTCAAATATAGTTATAGGTAGCAATCTACGTCGGGCTTTGGTCGGTGGTACTCCTTGATAAGGATCCTCTTAATGGATCGAAATATGTCGAACAAATATCAACTTAGTTTACGTAAGTTACCCGTTTCGCTAAAATATTCATTCTAATGAGGATTCACTTGATATAATCACCAATTTTTTTTAAACCGACTTCAACCGATTTCTCCAAGATTCCATCTTCGGACCCAGACTTTATGCCAACGGGAACATCTCGCTTTATTTTGAAGTCGGTTGAAAAAAGAATTATCGAAATAGATTGGCGTGATATCGAATTATTCGTTAATTTGTCATGCATATGGGCATTTTTACTTTTTAATGTACCCAATTAGCGCGAAGTTAAAAAACCTTAAGGTGGCGACTGACTAGTAACATTTCGGTGTAATGTAACGTGATACAACACGAGCATTACAACAGTCAGTGCAGCGAGCCGAGTCGCTCGCCGCGAGCACCGCGTGCTCCACTCGGCTGTCGGTTTTTTTTACGCGAATCCCTTTGAGTGTTACATTACAAGTCAGTACAGGTTCGCTAGTTGCGCGAGAGCATTTCTACCGTCATTTTGTTTGTGAACTCTCTCTTCAGTCGTTCACTCTTGACAGAGTGGTCGTGGTTGTATGTTGAGACGTATCTAATGTGGATAATGCAGCTCTCGCAATGCGCCTCCACTTGCCACGGTCTTCAGCGTTACGGGAACATTGGACTATGGTGGTTTGTGTCGCAGCTTTTATCAGGTCTGTCCAGCGCGTAGGTGATCGACCACGCGACCGCTTGTCTTCCACCCGTCCCTGGACAACGAGACGTTCCATGGAGTTTTGGTTTCGTGTAACGTGCCCGAAGTATTTGAGGATTCGTATTTGCACAGTCGACGATAATCTCTCCTTAACTTTAAGTTCTTCCAAGATCGAAACATTGGTCCGAAACGCTGTCCAGGGAATTTGCAGTAGTCGCCGCCAGCACCACATTTCAAGTGCGTCAATTTTGCGTCGATCTTTTAGGCGCACCGTCCATGTTTCTGCGCCATAAAGAAATATTGGAAAGACCAAGCTTCTCATCAGGCGGACTTTGGTGGCTTTAGTGATATTGCAGTTCGACCAGACTCTGTTCAGCTTGTCAACGGCAGATCTTGTGATAGCACATCTCCTACGGATCTCGTCCTCACACCCCCC
>JALPQI010000454.1:0-17933 GCA_025490895.1 Thaumatotibia leucotreta | reverse complement strand
GGAAGATATTTCAACCTTATATTAGATTCACTGGGTAAATTGACGCTCTTTCCATATTTATTGTTTAAAATATTTTCCATAAAATTTCGAAATTTCGGGTTGTCAAGTTTTGACCACGGTATGTTACAATGAATCATGAATTCAGTCAAATCACTGTTAAACTGTTTTTGTCCATCTTTCATTTTGTGTTTTTGGTGAGAATCAGTTTTCATATGCCGGTCCAATTTAGATAAAGAGGGATGAAATGTCGAATCACACAATTTACAAAATAACTTACTGTTTTTGATTTCAAAATCAGGGTTGTCTTTTAAGTTTTTTTGTAGCTTAGAAAGACAGAATGAACCACTTATTTTATTTACATGGGATTTTGACTTTAAGTGTTTATTTATATTATGCTTTTTCCTTTTAATATTGATATTACAAACAGTACATCGCGTGGTTTTATCCGTCGTAATAAAATACGGGTATTGTGTCAAATCCATGCTGTCAATGTAAATACTGTGATCATACGTGCACTTTATGAGGACTCCACTAAAATACTTGAATATCCACTCTAGATACGATATGCATTGATTTATTTAGATAAACACGTCGCGTAATGTAATTAGATTTTCAACTACAGTTATATTTTGATGACATTTTATGTCATTTGACGTAAACTGTTTTAAAAATAAATTAGGGCGGAAAAGGTTTTGTACCGTAAGGATTTATATCTAGAGGTGTAATCTTTAGAAGTTAAATATTTATTTTATGGTTAAGATCAAAAGTAAACAACCAATTGTGTTTGTTTTTTCTGCCAACCATACTCTTTGCTACCAAAAGTGGACGTTGATAACGATCATTGCAGATTACTTTTCGCCTTGAACAAAAACTGGTTATTTTCTCCTCTCTTTGATGTGACTACGGGTATTCGGACGGACGGAGTAAATACATAATCTTTGTATGAGATCAAGGGATTTTTGGGAGAGTTTGGTTGACGCGGGGCGGGTTTAGTAATCTGGTGCTTTATTCCTCGGCTTGCCTGCAATGCGGGCTGAGGAGCGCTCGGGGTGGGGCGGGCCCGCTCTGAACTTGGAAGGTCAAGTTCCTAAAGTTCACGTTTCGCTTATTGGGTGTCTGCCTGCTACCAATTGCTAAACTCTTTATTAACTCAACACTTTGTTTATTCGTAATCGGAAACGTTAAACAGTTTGTTTCGAGATAACTTCCTCGTTTGTTGTCAATTTGTCCTTCCAATTTTTACAGTAATCTTAATCTTTATCTTAAGATATTTTTCTTGGTACTTATAGTTTGGTAAGTCATATTTTTCATTTATAATAATAATTGATAAGGTACATACACTAAGGCAGACATCACACCGGCATTGCTTTCGCATGTAGAGACGATATGTGAGCGAAATAGTGCTATGTTACATGCATAGCGCTGTTACACTCTCACGCTGTCGCCATACGCGGATTGGCATCTCTGTGAAATCTGCCTAAGCTTGTAAACCATATGACAATGTTTTGAAGTTCTATTTTAATAAAAAAAACATCCGAGATAATGTTGTTTGAACAAATATATCTCGATGTTATCTCGTAAATCTCTTCAAACGAGGTCGCTGATAGTAAATTCTTTGTTTTGTAAAACATCGCCGGTTTAAATCGCAGTTGTTCGTTAATAGTAATTGTATTATCCAGTGTTCATATGCGAACGGAGTCGGACTTTTAATTGGCCCTTATTTCCGCGTGCAACGCCTCGCTACACATCCGATTCGTATACGAATCGCGCTTTACCTACATTAAATTATTTTTCCTGCTTCCCTTTGCTTTTATGATAAGTTATCCATAAATAAAATAGTTTTTGTTTTCCTCACATACTGAGCCATTATTTCATCAAATATTTTCTTCATTCACAAGCGGTCAAGTACAAGAAGACGTTTTTGGAGGCTTACAATTAAAAACATTTGTTGTGTTTATTTATTGTAAGATTTTGCTTCTATGCTGCTGCTATATATTGCTTCAAAATTCGTGTACCTATCAATAGTTATTTTACGGCTATTGCACTCTGTATCCACAACCTTTTTTGTCTCTGGCGCTGTGACTATGCAAATGAGTCTTAACAAGTTGATTGATTTGAAGTGGGAAGTTTATAAACAGATGCACCCTTCGAATCACCTGCCTTATCTTTATATTAAATCCATTATCACAATGATCGCTTCAACTCAAGGTTTTCGCCAAATTGACGTCGACTCGCTCACCGCTTTTTATCAAATTACATTTTGATTCAATCTTGCTCTCCTCGTGAAAAGTGGTTTTTACGGACTAATATCTTTTTTAATTTTCGAGATAGATATAAATTAGATTTTGGGTTTACTTCTGTTGTCAAATGTGATTTTATTGATTTGTCATTTAAAGATCATTTTGTTTTTATAACTTTACTCGGGTTCTTGAATGCAAAGGTGCAATCACTTTCGTAATCCGAAAATGTGTACGACAGTATTATTTCCAATTATATTCGCAAATAAGAAATATCGTTTCAATTTTATGTTAAAACATAACGCGAAATAAGAACCGGCAACCTCACTCGAACGGATATCCTGATAGCTGAGCGTACCCGAAAGGACAAGTGCCCCTCCACTTTATCATATCAGATCTTGGGATTGACAAGGCTTCAGTCCATGTAAAGGAGGCGCGGAACATCTTGTCTGTATCACTGTAAATGTACATTTCTAACAGTGAATACGCTTTATACGGCAAGCAAGCCGAATAGCCGGGTCGTTAGCATTCATCGGTCCTGGGTCGGCGGGGTTATGTGTGAGGATTATACGGAAAATGCACTCGAGGA
The DNA here is from genome assembly GCA_025490895.1 of Thaumatotibia leucotreta. NCBI lineage: Eukaryota > Metazoa > Arthropoda > Insecta > Lepidoptera > Tortricidae > Thaumatotibia > Thaumatotibia leucotreta. The sequence continues at coordinate 15,107 of JALPQI010000454.1, read as the reverse complement.
TTACGACACGGATAATTTACCACCATAGCCTAATCGAACTGGATTATTGGCCGAAATAGTCAATATCATCCTGCTAATGAACTAATGACATTAAGGCGAGGTAAGCGTAGAATTTCCGTTTGTTTTTTTCAGTTTTCTCAATAATACTACTTCCTTATGAAGTAAAACTTTTATATGTTACATTTGAGAACTTGATCTATCGCGCATGGATTAGTATTAAGTATTTAAACAAACTTCGCCCTATAAAAAATGATCCCAAACATAGGTCTAATCTCTGCATGAAAACTCATTTTGCTAAGAAACTACATAACTTTACCAAGAAAAAAATATATCAGAAGAAACGTCAAAGTCTGTGTCAACGATTAACAAGAAGAAATCATTAATATTGGAAGAATTATATTTCATCTTACAAAATATGTGAAATTATTCTCCCGGATCGCTCCTGCTGTCATCTTTCAGTCCCAATCGGGACCTGTTGGAGGGAGGACGTACGTCAATTTTGCGCACCGCTGTCGTCAACCAAACTATCTTTAAGATTGTGTGATAACACATAAAAAAATGTTATCATCACTGGGGCTTCGGACACTGAATAAACATAAGTGGTGAGTGACTAAATTAATAGAATTATGTTATTCAATATATTAAACCAAAACAATAACAAACATATTACACAGTATAGATAAAAACAGTAGGATGACTACTGGTGATAAGACCATGACACATTTTGACATGACGAAAATAGTGAAATAATTAAGAATGGTACCTACACGTATCTATTAAAAATAGGATTTCATATCCATAATAGTTCGTTATCATCCAATAAAATTTTAAAAACACAATTTATTTTGGAATTTGAATTATTTTATGAAATGTTTTGCAAGCAGTCGCACTATATTGATTTAAACTTTCACGACTATCACTCATATTTTAAATACAAACGGGTCCTAATCGCGTAAACTTACGATTAATTATATCCTGACGTTACACCCGTGGTCGCAGGCAGACATGAGTATCAATAAAATACTACTAATAATATACTATCAATTAAAAAAAATTTGGAAAATAGTGCGAATTGTTACGAAACATACCGAGAATTAGTACGTTTCGATTCAAGTGCGAAAAAAATTAAGTACCAAAGGAGTGGAGATAAATTAAAGCACGACCGAAGGGAGTGCTTTAAATGACACGAGTTACGAATTTCGTTTCCGCACGTGTATCGTACGACGTTTTTCAGTACATATGGCCCTCCGAAGATTTCGACCTGACGTAAAATGAACCACTTCTCGCACAAGCGCGTAAAAATGCGCAATCTGTACTGAGAAATAAGCTTTTCATAAAAAAATTGAATGGAAAAATATAAATGACTAAAGTTGCTATAGGGAATGGCGCCCACTATGTTACATTTGCATGAAGGGTAAATTAATAAAAATTTACAAAAATTGTAAATTTTGCTTGATAAATGTGATCTATTATCTATACCAATGATATGGTACATATTTATTGTAACGGTGAAAAAGTAACCCTGTATAATAACACAGATAAACTTGACCATGTACAGTGATCGTACTAATAATGTGGATGACGTTAAATCACCTACAGAATGTTTTCAAAAAATATTTTTACTATTACTATTTTTACTAAAACGAAAGTGTCATTTGAAATAAGTAAGTTGAGTACATAATGCCGTTCTTTTACTAATGTTTTAAAATACACAATTGAATGTCGAATTTACAAGAATATTGTTATAATTTACCCTTTTTGGAGATACGTGACAAAAACATGTACGTGCTGTGATCAAAACATACTAAACATAGAACCAACATTCAAAGGCATTTTGGAGATAACACAATATATCAGAAATATAGAGCCAAAGAAAACGCAAATAGTATTAAAGACTGTATCGTTTATTATAAATCCAAGTTTAACCTGGTCTAACTTTTGAAATAATATGTATTATTTTGCGTTTCTATGTTCTGAGTGTATGGTGTGTATGTAATGTATGGCTACTTTCCAAATTGTTTCTTTTAGGGGCTTTATCGTGCTTAAAATATTGCCTATCAAACGTATTTCGGATAAACCTATACAGCTGAATGTAATACTATTTCAGCGACTCCATGGTACTATTTTAAGAAGCAATAGGTCAAGATGCTACCCGAGTATATTATCTAAACGGAGTTTTCATGATTCCCCAATCAGGCATACACAAATAAAATGTGGTGGATTTTATGTTTTACATAAAATCGGATTTTTACACAACGTTTTAGATGCCCTTCACTTTCTTATGCGTGCGAGAACAGCGAAGCAGCTATAAGAATCAGCCATACATAAAATCCTTAATGAAACACCATGGGCTTGATCCATAGTTAGAACAGGTAGATATAAATGCTCCATGACAGTTATATTAGATGTCAAAGTCAAAATACACGTAAGCTACATACCATATTCTCTTTAAAGTATCCTTTCACAAATTCAGGTCATTTTTTGGGCAATATAAGAGCTGTGGCAATATCTAAATGTTTGACATTACGAAGCACATGAAAGCGTGTCTTTCAAAGTACGATTTTTTTGTGTGTGATGTCGTCTTTTTTGCAAAACGTAAATTTTCTTGTAATAAATACTTGTCCGAAATATTTTCTTATTACTCAGGAGATCAGGATTTTGGATTGGGTTAGTTGTGTCTAATCCAGATGGTTTACGTCGAGTTTCTAGGATGAAATGTGTACCTTATTAAAGCAGTAATTAGACACATGTATGTTTTTATATAAACATGTCATATAAAAAAATATGGCCAAGTAAAGTCGTATTTATAATAAATGATACACCCTTTAATATAGGCCTCACAAATTTTATGATAGCAGCAAGTATACCCTGGGTGTAACTACAAAATACAATCAATACATCTTTCATCCTGTATAAATGTAATGGATTTACTCGCGATTATTATATTACTTTGTGAAATATGCAGCACGGAAGCTTAAATAAAAGCATTATCCTATAATGCAAAATTAGGTGCGTTATTTTTGCGTCATCTGCATGATTAGATCGACCCCTGATCATCATGTATAATTATGTACTTTTTTCGTCATCATCAGCCTATCGCAGTCCACTGCTGGACATAGGCCTCCCCAATTTCACGCCACCGTTCTCGATCTTCGGCTGCTCGCATCCAGCTCCTGCCAGCCATCCTGCGCAAATCGTCGCTCCACCTTGCCTGAGGGCGTCCTACACTACGCTTGCCGAGACGCGGTCTCCACTCAAGAACTCGTTTACCCCAACGGTTGTCGGTTCTACGGCTAATATGGCCAGCCCACTGCCACTTCAGCTTGCTAATACGGTGGGCTATGTCGATCACTTTGGTTCTCTGCCGGATAACCTCATTTCTGATTCGATCCCGCAGAGAGACGCCGAGCATAGCCCTTTCCATAGCTCGCTGAGCGACCTTAAACTTGTGGACCAGCCGTACCGTCAGTGTCCACGTTTCGGCTCCGTACGTCATGACGGGTAGGACGCACTGATTGAAGACTTTTGTCTTCAGACACTGTGGGATCGACGATGTGAAGATTCGACGTAGCTTCCCAAACGCTGCCCAACCTAGCTGAATTCTTCTATTCACCTCATTCTCGAAGTTGTTTCTACCCATCTGCAATGTTTGGCCGAGGTATACATATCTTTGAACAACTTCGAGAACGGTGCCGTGTACTGCGATCGGTTCCGGTAGTACATGTTCATTGAACATAACCTTGGTTTTGTCCAAGTTCATCCGTAGGCCGATGCGTATAGAAGAGTCAGCCAGGTCGTTCAGCATCTGTTGTAGGTCCTGCAGCGTTTCTGCCAGGATGACGATATCATCAGCGAATCGCAAGTGAGAGATGTACTCGCCATTAATGTTGATGCCACGCCCTTTCCAGCTCAGCGTCTTAAACATATCCTCCATTGCATTTGAGAACAATTTCGGGGAGATCACGTCCCCTTGTCTCACGCCTCTATGCAATGGTATAGGATTTGTTTGCTGATTCTGTACTTGGACGGACATGGTGGCGGCCTCGTATAGACATCTTATCACTTGAATGTATCGCCAATCAACTTGACATCGCTGCAAGGACTCCAGAACAGACCAGATCTCAATCGAGTCAAAGGCCTTCTCATAGTCCACAAATGCTAGACACAGGGGCTGATTATACTCTTCAGTCTTCTGTATAATCTGCCGCACTGTGTGGATGTGGTGTATGGTACCGTATCCGCTCCGAAATCCAGCCTGTTCCGGAGGTTGGAATTCGTCGAATCTCCGCGCAAGACGGTTCGTGATCACTCTTGAGAACAGCTTATAGACATGGCTTAGAATAGAAATGGGTCGATAGTTCTTCATCAGGGTTTTGTCTCCCTTTTTGAAGAACAGGACAACCACACTTGTACTCCATGCCTCCGGAGTTCTCCCTTCGAATAGGACAGCGTTAAAAAGCGTTTGGAGCTCCCTCAATACGGGTTTACCTCCTGCTTTTAGCAACTCTGTTGTAACGCCATCTTCTCCAGGGGCTTTTCCGTTTTTAAGCTGCCCAAGAGCGATCTCGATTTCGTCGATACTGACTTCTGGCAGGTCTTCGGTGTAGTGGCGTATCAAAGTGGCTCTAGGATCCTCATTTTCGGGATCAGGTCGAGATGCATGCGAAGCGTATAATTGGCCATAGAAGTCTTCCACTTCGGAAAGGACTGCCGGCTTCGAAGTAACGACTTCTCCACGAGTTGTGGTCAGCTTCGTCAGGTGGCTCCTTCCGAGAGATTGTACGAACACCTTTGACCCCCGGTTCTGCTCGATCGCTCTTTCAATCGAAAGAGTATTGGAGCACCGGAGATCGTGTCGTACGTGCTTACTGATCTCTCGGTTTAGAGTCCGTTTCCCTGACGAAAAGACCGGTGGGTTTTCACGTCGTTCCTTCATTAGCCCTAAGGTCTCCTCCGAAAGCTTTGACTTCCTATCCTTGCGCTGCCTTTCACAAAATCTCGTACCTTCCTCCCTGAGGACTTTTTTCGTGGACAGTCCTAATATTAAAAATTTTGAAAATCAGCATGTTTGCATCATTTTTTATGAAATTGTACGCCTGATACGCATTATAGGACCGCGGATCTATAACGAGTTTCGTATTAAATATTAATGGGATAGTCTCGCATCCGTGTATTTTCTAAATTTACCGTCTACTTTACACATGGCTTGCTAGAGCTTGCCAGATTATAAATTAATCACTTATATTATTATTATGTTACACTATGTCGCTTCGATTCACACTAGTCACATAGTTGTAGTACTGTAAATATTTTCACTATGAGTATTACAGTATCACGTCATCATTGACGGTGACTGTCACGGGTATTAGCGGAGGCTGGATGACTCTTAAAACTAGCGTTGAGAGGTCAAAGAATATGGCCTTAAAGGATTTTCTAACAAAATTTCGGCTGATGGTAGGTGTCGCTGCATTATGTAGACGGCTATTCCAATATTGAAGACGCTTTGCGTGAATTCTGTCTACTTCTTTCTTAATGTACTTTGTTCGTTCGCCTTTTTATAGCGCACACAAACATTCTTCTTAGTTTTCCGTAGTGTTCGATTCTTGGCTGTTGTATTATGTTTGACAAATTTAGATACCCTGTTGATTTGAGAGACTATGGATAATGCCGATCTTTTATGTGTACCGCGCATGTGACGAAGCTTGCCCTGCGAGTATATTCCAACTGCTTTAAGGTGACTATTGCTCATGTTGACTACCAGCCTTTGAGAACCAATATTCGTACAAATGATAACAATGGATTAACATATAACTTCTATTTTGGGGATTAATTTCCTTTTGTTTGTTGTACAGCTTGATGAGCTAGTATGTAATATAAGATGGAACGATTGCAACACAATATTTTAGTTATTAAATTAAACTATCTACGTTCTAATAGTCATTTGTTGTGACGTAATAAGAAAACTTCGTTTGATAGGTACTATAACCGCGGGAAAAAAGGTATTTTAATGTTTCATTGTTAAGAAACATTACGATTTTTGCTTGATTTCTCTATGAAATTGAATCTTTCCATATATGTAGTCGAAAGCATAATATATGGATGAGCACATTTGAATAAAGGTTTAATCGTTCGTTTTTTTTTTTGGCCAACGTTCCACTTTTATGGTTTATGCTTTGAAGAGGTATTTGACATGAGATGATACCCCATAGCTTCGTTCTAGTTTATATGACTGATGGGCTATGTCCCTTTGAGAGTCACCTTGCAATTTTTTTCCAGAAATCAGTTGATCAATAAGGGAGGTTGACTTATTGCTTCTGTACCACCAAAATATAAGACACATGACACATATAGCACATATTGATGTGGGCGTATGTCTGCACTCGGTAAAGCGTTGAGAACTGCACCTTAACTGATAAATAAGATTACTGGTCGCGTCACAGACGCCGTGGGTAATTCGAACCGGTACATGGCCTGAAGCTGTGGACAGTTGCTCGTTTAGAGCAAAGTCTCGAGACGACACGACTCTTATTTATACGAAAAGTGAGACGACATGACTTTTATTCACTCAGAGAAGGCAATAAAATTGTCCGCGTATTCAGAGAACAGTTAAAAATATGTCACAAATATATCTCAATTCGGCCATAAATGATTTATTTTAATTAGTTTAGATTTACTGTCTTCAAGAGCCGGGCGGTTTCCTGGGAGGCAAGGGTTCGTCGGTGACAAAAGACTGTCAAACCTTCGATTTGCCGATGACATTGTCCTCTTTGCCTCCTCTGCTACAGAACTATAGGAAATGCTCCAAGAGCTCAGCAACACAAGTTTGACGAACGGAACGGACGACGGAACTCAAATCGAGAGCGATTTCTTTTCTCTCGTATCGATTGAAAATTGTCCTGTCCTGACCAAGTTCTTAACTTACTCAATTGTATATAATATAATCCTATATGGCACAGCAGTAGCTGTAGAGGTCGTGCAAGATCCTGACGTGCCGTTTAATCTCATTACGGGTAACTTCGAGGCTTCCTTAATAACTTAACCGCAGGCTTCTGTCCATGTGTTCCGATCGCTTGCTAAGCGTTTACGAGCGTTTGCCTCGGGCGTCCATTACATAGTACAATACGCACCAAATGTTTATGCATAAGGAAAAAATAAAATAAAAATTAAAATTTTGGGATTATGTTCAGGATACGTAAATGCCCGTAACCTAAAATAAAAAAGGTACACAAGATTCGTTGGTTCAAATTTAGGAGCGACATTAAAATACGCATTATTTTCAGTCCGAAGAACGTCGTTTTATTTTACGCACCCAGTGTACGGTAACCTCTGATTACGCACAGATATAATGAATCTTTGGGTCATAAATATACTCAGGGCAATTATGAATAAGGTAGCTGGTCACCAGTCCACGTTGAATTGAATATTTTATCATAATTACTTCAATTTCGACGTTACTCTAAGTCTAAGTAACTTAGCGAAGTTTTGTCATAACTAATTTACAATTCTGCGTCAGATTGCGTATTCAAATTTGATTAATCACGTTTAAAACGTTAAGTGATTCCCACCAATATTGAAATCTTTCCAATTTTGCTATTAATCTAATGCAGGTAAGTAGGTATGATGTTTCTGATTATACGAAAATTCTAGCAGGTACCTACTCAACTATTCCCAAAACGTTTCCGATATATTGTTTTTGGTGTTTTGTATTCTTTATCCTTGTTTACTACCTTATAGAAAATAATCGACCAAAATTAATTGTAACAAGGTAGTTACTGGTTACCTTATTTAGCAGTTTTGTAAAAGCAATTTAAGTGTTATCATTATCTCGGACATGTCATGCCATAGTTGGAGTGCTGCCATTAGCGCTCATTAGTACTAGCTCGATAAACACATTTGGCGGGATTCTGCCTAGGCTGGGGAAACGTCATGTGCATGCCCTACTTACGAATATGCCATAGATGCAAGTGGAAAAAACATCAATAACGTGGGTGAGATTCTATAAGGTTAACGGCTATTATACATTTAGGTCATTATCATGATTAAGACGAATTTAACTCTACTTGAAGCTTTCTTTGCGGGCGTGTAAATTGTGTGCAGTGCAACAAATCACACTGGTAAAAAATCCTAGGCAGGTAGTTTAATTTTTGATAGTCTTTTAACCCCACAAAATGCTACTTGGTAAGGCGGGGTATTTGAGAGGTAGCTAATTTAATGTTAGTTTAGACTGTCTTCATTTAAGTAGTTTGATAAACAGTTGTCATATTTATCAGCTAAAAATACATTAACAACCATACTGGTAACTTTCCGTCGAACCATAAATGTAAAGCAAAGTTAGTGAGGATTAAAATGGCGTAGGTACCATACAATATAGTTTTACATTAAGCGAAACACAGATAGTACAGACAGCACCATCAATATTAGAAATAAAGTTCCTACTCGTAGAAGCGAGGAAAAGAAACAAGTTATGTTCGATTGTATTGTAATTTTGCGATGAACACAAGACTAAGCTTGTATTTAGGTTTGAGTTGAAAAGATAATCATTTAAAACGTACTATTTCACACGGTGTTTTGTTTCTGAAATTAAGCTTTTTCTTCACTCTCTATATTAATTTTTAACTTTGTACATTTCCTACAAACTGTATTCAGCTTTGAATGTAAAATTACGAACCTACGAAACGTCACTGAAAAAAAAAGAATCTCGGCTCAAAGGAAAATAATGCCAAGTAGGAGTTTGACCGAATTCACACCTCTTATGTTCAAGTACTATCGATAAGGTTGGGCCCGTTAGACGACGACGCTTTTACCTTGTTTTTTGCCCGCCTTCCAATCTGTAGAAATGAACTCTCACTCGCTCCGAGCAATTCAATTAATCTGACATTATATTACGTTACGTACGTGTCTATGTGAGGAGAGGAAATTTTTTTTACTGATTATTTCGCTGGAGTTAAATGCAGCATTCCCTTAAAGATATTAGATATCAGCTTAAAATAGATGTTTATATAACTTCTATAATTTAGTGATGTCGAATCCATTTGAACCCAAGTTTACGTGTAGAGTGCGAAACGATGTTGTTGTTTAGGTATTCCCTTAAGTGAGCACGTTCAAATATGTAAAGCTAACGCTTGTTTCGTAACATACCGCACGTGTGTGGAGTTCGTTATCCTTTGCCGACCTTGCAGCTGTTATAAATTCAGTAAATTGGCCGTAGAAGGCGCGCATGCGTCACTGACGTTTCGCAGCAAGCGCTCTTTTACTTATGCGTTTCATACACGGGACGAAACCGGATCGGCGCGCGCGCCGTGGTGCAAGGCGGCAAAGTGATCCCACCTGCTGCCGGTACTAGTTTTTACTGGTACTGATGCTAAATAAGCTTCTTGTGCCTTGTTCAAACGCTATGCCGAATACAGTACACAGCATCATGTCTAATGTGTAATCATAAATAAATTGAACATATTACATTAGGAATTTGTAAGAATATTAAATATGAATAATGGTTGATTAATTTCATAAGTCGTAACTCGTAACATATGATCATCTTTACAGGGAACTCAAATATTATTTACGTACATTATTTCTTTAATTATTTTATAAACTAGGTACTATGAAAGTACCTAAGTATATTTGTCAATAAAGTATTTTGTGGTAGGTATTTAGGCAGGCAACCAGAATACGAAACACTAATTTAATTTCGATACTACCAAGGAAAATATCGTAGTAGTCCTGTAGGTCGCAAGAGCCCTCTCAAAGAACCCTCGTAGACCGTATTCAATCTGTGAACAGATGTCGCGTAACCGTATACATTTTCTCGGCAATTCCTATTTTCGCAATTCGTTTTCCCGTGGACGGAGAGCACGGGCAGGTGATTGAAAGGCGACGAGTGTCCGTCCTGGCGAGAATGATAAATTCCGTATTACCCGGACGCAGCTGACTGTCGGTTAGGAAAATTGGAAACTGGCTCTAACTTCCTTCCGTTATCGCTTCTTAGTTGATTGCGTTCACCGCGTGCAGTGAAACTACCATCGCTGACGATTGTACCTCGGGATTTACCAGAATTTGAATATGCTTACTCATCGAAAGGTCGACTTGAAATATGGTTTCTTATTCATAAGTTGGCACGTTCGTTTCTGCATGAATTAACCGTGGAACACCTATTCAGGTCGGTGCGGGGTTATTTAACCCGGGGCGGGAGGCAATTAGGCCAAACCAATAAAACAACGCCATTAACGAGCGCGGGTCGTTCCTCCGTCGCTGATGCACTGCCGACCGCCGTCCTACATTTAAACCTATTAATACTTTATGGGTAACCTTATAAAATGCATCATGCATTAAGCTTTTAATTTTCTGTCCCATCTGCGGTTTGTGAATGACGAATTTTAATTCAATGCGTTTCACTGTTGCTCATTTTCGATTCGAACTGGTTTCTAAACTGGAAAGCCATCCATTTGGCCAAAAACAAGTTATTTTACTATTATATACTTATTCGTATAGTATAGGGATTAAGAGCAGTCTCATAGAGTCATTAGTCATAATAGATTAGATTAGATTAGATTATTTTATTTCATGATAAAAGATTACATAATAAATTTGCATACATGTCAAAATTATACGAATTGTTATCATGATCGTCAAAACAAATAATAAAAAATAGAATTATAATATAACAATGTCAACAAAGATTTAAATACACTATTAAAAACCAAATTAAATATTAGCAGTTCTATCCCCCGTTAGGGTTCGTCACCTTAAATTACAATTCTCATTACACAATTTATACATTTTAGGTCCTTATACAAAATAAATCAATATTAACTATTTAAATGTCAAGATTCATAAACTCTTGAACAGAATATAATGGTTTATTCAATAAAAGGCGTTTCAGGCGGTGTCGAAATGCTTCGTCAGATGGTTCAAGTCTGAGATCTGCGGGAAGTCGCTCATAATAGGTGGGCCCAATGACGCGAGGGTTCTTGCCTGAAAGAGCCATGCGGCGAGGAACGGTTCTCAAACGCCCAGTGCGGCGGAGTGTTTTGCCAGATGCGTTTACTTTATCAAAGCTAGAAAAGTTTTTTCTAACGAACATAATAACTTCGTATACGTAGAGTGAGTAGTGCGTCATTATACCATGTGTTGTGAAATAGTTTATTATCGTTAGGGCTCGTTCAAAATTTTGTTACCGTGGACGTTATCTCGTGCTTATGACATAACAAAGCCTGCAGTGAGATGTCCAACGGGAAGATTACGCGGTCTCGGAGTACTGGCGCCCCGGTGGACAGAGCCGTTGTTGCCGTCACCGATGTCAGAGTTAAGTGCCGCCGCTCGACGTATCCACACAAAGGCCGCTCTCTCCGCTTTGTTCCGCCTCTTTGTTTGATTTGACGGAGGCACAGTAAAAAACTTCAACGCTACCGAAGCTGACGTCCCGGAGACAACATATTGCCTTTTTATTCAATATGCCGCCTGAAAAACGAATGTTGTACTGGATTTGATTAATAGTACCTTTTGTGTAAGCTTGAAGAATAGCCGAATGGAATCGGACCCTCGGAGTTTTGGGACAGGTTTAAATATATTTTTCATCACAATTGCTGTCTAAGCGCGCCATTGCTTCCGTGCGTAGCGGGAGTAATAGAAAAGTGAAATTCCCTAGGGAGTAATAGAAATGTCAGTACATCATTTAATAATATTATGTCTCAAAACTTATTTTTTTGTCGGCAAGTGTGATGAAAAACATTGTATGCATCACGGTCGGTAAGCGGAATACTAACTCGAGTCATAAAAGCCCTCCGCCTGACGGCGTCGGGCTTCTAACACTCTCGTTAGTAATTCCGTACTTACCTCCCTTGATGCACAATGTACTATACTTGCTTAGGCCGGCTAATACCTAAATGGTCATACATTAGGTATATAAAGCGATCGTAGGTGGAACAGTTTTAACCACATCACATGCCCTGACAGCTTACACCGATCAAACAACTGAAAGCAAACACGTACAGTATTCAGGAGATGTACAACATTAAATATAAATGTAGGCGCTTGATTAGACCTCATTCGCACACAGGCGACGTAGACACTTGCTTTGATGGATCACAGTGGTAATGTAATGATTATGAGGTTGACGCGTCGCCGAGTCGCGGAAACGATTCATTGCCGTCGTCCCTCCGTCTCGTATGGGGTCCGCGGCTATTTGCAACACGATCCGGTGCTGATGAAGTGTCCTCAGAGGGGTTCTTATATCCTGAGTATGTACTGGTACTTCTTTAGCCTTGTGTACTTCCTGAACCGTATTCCGTGTGGTGACGGTAGTAAGAATAAATTTATCACCACCCCAACTCCTCCTTCGGGTGTCGTAAGAGTCGACTAAGGGATTGAAGTGTCACTGACCACAATTTGATAAAAGATTGATGATGGGCAGTAGCGTCATCATAGTGGACACATTACTGCGATCGCCAATCCGCTTGCCCAGCGTGGCGATTATGGGCATTTACCTCCTAATGCGTCTATACGCATAATTAATAGGAGAGGCCTACGTCCAGCAGTGGACTATCAAAGGCTGATGATGATGATGACTTACTGAACCGTACGCCGTTACAATTTTTTACTATATTTTCCTCTTTATTTTCGTTGTTATAGTATAGGTAAATTTGGGAATGCTAAAAAAGGCAGGCAGTTAGGTAAATATATTCTTGTTCTAAAATAAGGTATTACTTCGAAATACCAAGTTATGCATGTTCGTTTAATCAACTTAATCAAACTCGTAATGGATATTTTATGCTCTACAGTTTAACGATCGCTAGCCTAGTGAGCAATAAAGTATTTTCGACGAGCACCAGCTCGGTAAATGGCATAATTAAATCATCTGCTCTACTTGCCGACAGTCGAGCTTAAAGCTTTTTTACTTTAGTGCTAAAAATCTCAAAGCAACTGCTTGTTTTCCAAGTAAAAATAGTAGTTGATGTATAATTACCGAAACTGTTTAAGACGTTTAATGCCAAACAAAAATAGAGCAGGTGCGCGACCACCATTGAAGCTAATTATATATTTAAACTAGCAAGGCAGCTGGTTTCTTTTTATAGACTTTATTTATAAAATGCACTTCAATTGAAAACAAGCATATCCACAGACTGTTTTTATTTTACTCCTGATAACAGTGATAACATTGCGATCGATTTGTTTTCATTTTGTAACATCACGTGTGTTACGTGTGGCCCTCGACACGAGGGACTCAGCGATCTGATCATTACTTTTTATCATCCAGATTAGTCCTGATTTCTGTATGGCGTATGGGTAATAATATTTCAGTGTCCCGAAAACAAACATAATTCTCAATTTATCTTGTTACAGCTTATCGAGACTGCCTTTTCATTATAAAGTTCCTACTAAATTGATGTAACCTAAAAGTATTTTGAATTATGAACTCGCGAAACAAGCCGCAGAAATTAAACAGGCGACAACGTCGACGTTATCTGTGGTGAAGACGAAGAAAGTTTTATCAGGGCAACTTCATTCATAAATAAACGGTTTAATGAGAAATTTCACTCTTTTGTCCGACGAAAGTGAAAAAACTGCTTCGCGACGCAATTTATGTTAAAAACATTGAGTGCACCGTGAAACTCGGAAAACTCAGATGAAGAAGTGCTCTATAGACATTTCTTCACTTTCGTGTTACTCTAGCGGCTGGTAAGAGCCTGTTTACAGATTCATCACGTCTATTATATGTGGGGGAGGTATTTGTCAGGATTCTCGGAGCCTTTAATGAAGTTTTGCTACGGCACTGAAATCTTAATCATTTTGCGGTGTGCTACGCCTGCGGGTCATATAATGGTATGGGATTTTGGGACTATTTGGAATAATAGCTTTTGTTTTCTTACTAATGTTATCATGTTACAGCATCAGAGACAGTATAAACTAAACACGTTTCATTATTTATTTCAAACAGTTTTATAGTAATATTTGACTGAAAATACTGAAAACCCAGTGTAAGTATTTATTTTCATATTGAAAACGGTCGTACCGTTAGCTCAAAGGCAGTCGGAATCACGATAACGTTTGTGAGGTAAAGTGTACAGTCAGCAAAAGATTGCGGTGTACGCTGCATGAAAAATTCAGTATGTACTTATTTCCTTTGTAGTTAAAGAGCAATAAAAAACTGGCCAAGTGCTAGCCGGACTCGCGCACGGAGGGTTTCGTACCATTATCAATTTATCATAAAAATCACGTTTGTTGTATGGGAACCCCCTTAAATATCTATTTTATTCTACTTCTTAGGATTCATAGTGGCATCAGAAATATTGTGTTTGTGAAAATTTCAAGTGTCTAACTATCGCGATTCATAAAATACAGTCTGGTGACAGGGGCAGACAGACGGACAGCGGAGCTTTAGTAATAGTGTTCCTTTTACCCTTTGGGTACGGAACTCTGAAAATGAAACTACCTAATATATCTGACTACACTTATGCATAGGTACTACTGGTATCTATATCGGTCTTATTATAGTACAAACAAAGTAATCACTGTCACCAGCAGAGTTCGATGACCTCGCTGTTCGATTGACCGTCCCCGTCGCGATCTGATTGCCGGGCGATTTGCATGCGTTGGCCCAACTGCGCTGCGCGGACGCACCCATGCCCTGCCTAATTGCTGCTATGCTATCGACCATTGCTGTGCGATGCTTTCCAATTGTGTGTCAAATAGGGCACTGAACTGTATACTCTGGGATTATGGCAATATCATTGCATTGATGTGTAATAGGCAATCGGTGATTTTGACGCCATTCGTTAGACTAAATTGGTTAATTGTATTCAAAAATAAAATAAATAAATAAATATCTTGGGAGATCTTAAGGTGCATTCAGACCAAACGAACATTCGCTATTCTAACATCCCACCCACTCTACGAAATTCGATCGTTACACAAAACGTGATTAGTTGATTTGAATGCACTTTTACACAAATCAACCTAGTCCCACGGTAAGCTCAATTAAGGCTTGTGATGTGGGTTCATATACAAAATAAAAAATATTAACGAACAGAACTACATCAAAATAACAGAATCGGTTGAATAAGTATTAATGTAACCCTGTTGTAAACCCTGATATTTTTATAACGCATGAT